>LPNX011138658.1:66803-132383 GCA_001517045.1 Pseudotsuga menziesii
TTGCCACATATTATATGGATGTCAACGCAGGTGGTGTCATTTTTAGTTGAGGAACCGATGTTACTTGTCATTTACTTGGGTAAATAGTGTTGCATGTTTTGCACTAAGGTTTCCCAAATGAAGGATTTGGTGCAATAGTAGTGGGATATGACACAACAATGACACATGGATATTGCACCATCATGGGTGGTTGTGCAAGATTTTTTTGTGGGGTAACTTTACCTTATGATGAAATGGACCCAATAAGATAATCCATGGAATGTGACATCCCTACAACAGGAGGATCCAATGATCGATGTCGAGGGGCATATGGTAGTACGGTTTACAAGTACCCAAATTGAGTGTAGATGAGGTCAAAGAGTTGGGATTTGAGAATCACTTCTTCCCTAGCCACATCCTTTGCAATATCTGGTTGGAGAGATTTGAGAAACCAATTCAAAAGGAAAGGAGGTTGAATATCAATCTTGCACAAGGTGTGATGATGATGTCATTCATGGATGTGGTGTGCTATGTGTGTCGCTGTGTTTTGTTGAAACTCTATGAGAATTTTTAGGCCAAGATCATGCCTTATTGGAAACTGAACCTACGATATAAATTACATGGTGATGGTCTCAAATGTGGTGTGAGAGGATCTTGTCAAATTTACGTACCATTTTGCATTTGTACCAGTTAGGTTTCTTTGGAAGAGATGGATATGGACATAATATTTCACCATGTTGTTAGAGGAACACCATAGGTGTAAAGAAATAATGTAGTTGGTAGGATCATATCCCTACTTCCTTTGAAACATATGGATATATGAAGGTATACTTTTCGGCATATTAGCTAATTGTCATCTTGAGCTATGGGATCATTAACTAGTTTGGCTAGATCAGGGAGGTTCAAAATTACCATGACTGGTAGGTTTGGATTAGGGCCTGCCATGTTATTATAAATGTTTTTTCCTTGAGGGGGGGACCTTGGAATATGTGACAATTATATTTGTATTCAATGGGAAGATGAATATGTAGTGTGAATTCCTCCCTATGGGGGAGAATAAGGTGGGGTGTTCCCTCATGGGGGATTAAATCATGGTGAACCTCTTCCATGAAAACAAGATGGGAAATGGTTAACATTATCTTTGAGGGAATATAGTGAATCAGGTAAGGTGTAATATCACCTATAGGACCCAATCAATGTGGCATGGGAGAAGCCCTGACCTGGTGATCTCCCTCATGTGTCATGGGGAGATAAAGGAAAAACACCCCATGAGATAAGGGAAACGCCTTGTATTCTACGATAATTCCTTAGGGGGGGGTTCCTCTATGGTGGAAGTATAGTATCCAAAGAAGAGTGATGGGTGATAAATAAACACAATATAGACAAATACAAAAACATGTCAACCACAACAGATGCAATACAGTGCAACAAGTGAGTGATATGTGCAAATATGGCTTACTACGATGGTGTACACATGTTGGTTGTTTTTAAATTACAATTCTAATGAGATTGTATTTAGAAAATAACAACAAGTGTAAATTCCCTAAAAATACCTATCATCCTTCCTCTCAAATGTAAGTGGGCCTCCCAAAAGAAAAACTATTGGTGATAGTGGAATCAACGCAATAGTCGACTAGTGGAGGTAACAAAGAGTAACTTCTACTGGCGTTGGGACTAATGTTTCAATAAAGAAACCACCCAACAAAAACAACTAAATTTAGAAATCACTTTCACTCCTAAGTGTTGTTAGATTTTTATCATTTAATCAATATGATATATGATCTTATCTGAGAGAATAACATGCACAACAATAATCACAAGAGAAAAGAGACACAAAGATTTTTCCTCGGGGAAACCATAAAGGAGAAAACCCCACAACTTCCTGAGAGATAGAATGAGCACCAATAGAAAAAGTAAAACCCAAAGACACAAACATGATCTTTGATAGCTATTCTTTCTCTCACTTGTGTGAGATCCTCTTGTCTCACTCATGCGCTACAATTGAGTGAGTGTAACATCCCAATTTTGACCTTGTTTGCATTAAATATATATGATGTAATATTGTAATTGATCATGGTGTGGAGCTAAAGGAAAAATCCCCACCATTGATTTAGTGTTTTAAGTTTCAGCGATTAAAAGCGATGCCGATGGTATTTTGTGCTAGCTAACACATTATAATTTTGGATATCATATAAATATGCAATTTAATTAAAAACCCACAACCAGCTATGTCAATGCAAAAAATAATGAGATGGGGGCATGAATTCCTAAGGATGATGGGGGGGGGGAATGTTTCACCTTGAGCCATTGGGGAAAATCCATGTGTCAAAAGAAAACACCTAAAAACGTATGCCCATTCCCTCATGCATTCATGTTTTCATCTTCCCTCACGTTTTGGAGAGCAGGGGACGTTTTTTATCATCCATCCTCCACATTTTCAATCGTTTTTTTCCTCATTATGCATGCCCAGTCCATCATATGGATTTCACCAAAATGTTGTGGTCCATTCTGATCATTCTCTTTTCCATTATGTTCATGTGCATTGTGTGTTCATCCTTCTTGAAGAACAATGTTTTGTTCTGAGTTGATTGCCTGTTGTTACCATCCTCAGCTACATAAAGGTTCGGGGTCTCTGTGTTTGCTGAAAGAATGGGCGGTGGAGATCACTCGATTTTATGAGAAATGTGGTGATGTGTGGTTTCCTTAGTATTGTTGTGTAATGATCTCCTCTGTTATAGAATGAGTGGAAGCATGTTTTGCTGTGTTGACCTTGTGGTTTGTTGTGTGTGAATATTTTTCCTTGGTCTGAACTGGTTTGGAGTGGAATTGGGTCTGAACTAGCTTGATAAACCTAGTGTTAGTAGGAACCTCAAAGTAGATCTAGAGGGGCTGGTTTTGTTCTTTGCACACCCTAAACAACACTGGAATGGAAGGCATATCCTGAGGGACTGTGTATCAGAGAAGGGGATGCTTCCTTGTGTTGGGTGTGTAGATGTTTTAGGAGCCAAGCCCGATCTAGTGCAGGTGTCCATAGCTCGATGGTTGAGCTCACTAGCTTAGTAGTTCAATATTTCCAGCTCCTTTGCAGCCTAATAAACCCACCTGTTAGTTGGCTTGGATGGTCCTTAATGTGAATGTTGTCTTGATTGACTGTAGTTTGATAAACCCAGCAGTATATTAGCTTGCTTGTTTGCAGCCTGATAAACCCAAATGTGTTGGATTGGTTGAGTTTTGTTGTATCCTTGGCTATGTGTGATACTGCTAGTGTTCCTTATTCCTTGTTGGAATCATTCCTATCTTGGGGTGGCAGTGCTGCTGAGAGATTGATGAGCGCACTGGCCTATGGTTGGGTGGAACATTGCAACGATGTAGCCGGTTGCAGGACAATCTTCTTTCAAGATAAGTATTTCTTGTGTGGAATCTCTACAACTATATTTTCTTTAATGAATTGTGATGAACATGTTGAATGCTTTGATGAATGTATTTGATTCCGCTATATATTGCATGCTTTACACATATGTGAATGTTTTTAAGTTCAATGTATTCTATATTACACTATGGGGCTTAGATTTCCAGATTGATGATGGCCTGAAAGAAGAAATATTCCCAAGACTTATATTAACAAGTTGAATTTCCTTCTGCAAATATCCTTTCCACAACTTGCGGGATGCGAGATACGCGATGCGAAAACGTACTTCTGTAAATTATGTTCCCTGCAAATTTCCTTCTGCAAATCTCCTTTCTGCAACTTGTGGGATGTTGGATACGAGATGCGGGATGCGGCTTTGTAGAAATCGATTTCCACAACCTTCCTTTCCACAACGGTCTATTCCCCATGCGGGATGCGGGATCGCAATTTCCATATTTACCCAATTCCGCAAACTCGGGATTTCCACACCGTTGATTCTCAGCCATTGATCTGTTCCATATGTGGAATAGATGGTGACCGTCGATTTCTGTTGAGATATTTCTTCATCGTTCGATATCCTCTGATATATTTCTTCATATATTGTCGAATTGATCACTGTCAGGATCGATTTCTCTACTGTTGGGAAGTTGGAGAATTTATACACAAACTTGAATCCAGTGAACACAAGATGATTTCATGCCTCTATAGATCTTTGCAAAATCAATAATCCATCAAAATACATACATAATTCAATGAACTTTGAGATGAATACTCCGGCAACAATCAGAGCGAGCGGTTATGATCGCATTCTCTCTCTAGTGGACGGGAGGGGACGTGATAATGTGGTATCAGAGCATGAATGTTGATGATTGTTTTCACAGCCATGCCCGTTGATTCAAAGAAGTGTTAGGATTATTAATCCTCCCTTGTCCAATTTTGTCATATGGCTAAATCAAGAGTCATGTATAAATCGGGATTCCATCTAGTATATTTTTAGTCACTAGCACCATTGGGTCTACTTGTCCTAATTGGGGCACATGTTCCAGTTACTAAAGTGTCAGGAACACTAATTGAGGCCTACTTCCATTGATTGCACTTGCATGGATCAGTTTAGGAGTGTCCTAGATCAATCCCTACAATTTAGGATCCACTAGGAGTGTCGACACCAACCCAGGTCAGTTGAGTTGAATTGGTGACTAGTCAAGCTCAGTTAGGAATTAGTTACTTTCAGTTCTAGTCCTCTACATTCAGTTAGCACTAGGTTTGCATGGTTGCATGCAAGAGAGGCACATTCCTCACTTACCACAATCAATTAAGCATAGTTAACATTGAATTATACACTTGAGTTGTGATTTAGAACTCCGATGAACTCCGATAATGATTTAGACAAGGTTAGTTAACCATTTAGTCCTCCGATAATGATTTAGACAAGGTCAATTAACCATTCAGTCAAGTAGAGTCTAATCAATTCAAATTTCCTCAACTGGATTCAAATTGCTTGTGGTTATTTAACCATTGTAATTCATTGTAATTATTATCTAATTACTTTTTATTAATGGAAGCATTCACAGTTTCAAGCCATGTTTGCATTGTTTCATTCTTCAATTACTGAGTAAATTTTGTGATCTATTCTTGTGAGTTGTGTGTTGATCCATAGATCTATGTGTTCAATTTAATATGGTATCAGAGCCTCAGCAGGACAAGGAACTTATCCTACTATAGATCCATACTTGGATCATTTTTTGGGAAAAATTGATCCTTCAAGTACTGCACCAGAAGCAGATAATTTACCACTTAATATCCCAAGTTAAGGAATTGTTGATCAAGCTTGCTTGATCAACTATGTTGGGTGTGAAGGAAATTCCAAAAAAGCAGATTTTTGACCTTATTTTGTCTATTTGATTGTGTGATTTATAGGTTTATCATTCCTCTTCACTGCATTCGCTACAAGAAGCTTAGTCTCCTTCACAACATTCGCTACAGTAGTTTAGTATTCTCCATTGCATTCTATATGGCTCCTCCAATGGAGCTCCTCACTCTGTTCAACTATCACTAGTGGAAGGAGGACATGGAGATGTAGCTACGCTCCAAAAGATTCTTCAGACTCACAATGGAGGCAGAGAAAGAGCCAATTCACTATGTTGATAAAGAAAATTATTGGAATGGGCTTGATGAATCCTACAGATGCTTGTGCCTCTCAATCTATCAAAATATTCTCTTCCACATCAATGGATTGAAGACTCCCAAGGAGGTTTGGGATAAGATTGCCTCCTTAATTTACAAGAAGGATGATCTGAGGGTCTATCAGCTCAAGAATGAGTTGATTTCTCTTCATCTAGCCAATTTTGAAACACTCAATGACTTATTCAGAAAATTCAAGAATCTATTGTTCCAATTGAAGCTGTGCAAGGTTGAGAAGGAGGATGATCAACTCATCCTTTCCATCTTCTCCAAGATTGGTGTAGACTATTCAGTATTTGTATCAACATTTCATTATGTGAAGCTCTCTACTCCAAACTAGAAGATGCCTACTCTTAACTCTTTCATTGAATCTCTCACTCAGGAGCATGACAAGTTGTTCCAAATGGGGATCATTCAATCTTCCAGAGATCAAGAACTTGTTGCAGGAGGACCTAAGGTAGCAAATGATGAAGGGAAGCAAAAGGATGAGTCTCCTGTAGAGAAAGAGTAGTCAAAAGAGCCTTCAGGTTCGAAGAGAAGCAAGAATAATGGAAAAGGAAATACACTATGTTCTTATTTTGGAAGGGGCTTTCATCTAGAAAGCAACTGTATGAGAAGAATAATAGATGAGATGGATCTTCTTCTAAAGAAGCATAATATTAATGTACCTTCTAGCACAAGGAAATCTCACCATAAGGAAGAAACTGAAGCATTTGAAGAGACATACCATGCACTAAAGGCTAGCTGCTCCACAGTACATGCCTTCCTCATTGAATTTGTAGCTTCCAATAATATGGTTGCATCTAGAGAATCATTCTCTTCCTTGCAGTATTTTGATGGTCCTAGTATTCAGATGGGAAATAGTAGTAAAGTTCAAGCCAAAGGGAAGGGCTCTATCAATATCAAACATGGAAAGTTCAAAGATGTGCTTTATGTTCCCTCCCTAGCTGCAAACCCGTTATCTATATATCAGATGACTCATACTAGCTCTCCAAAGAGAGTCATATTTGGTCCTGAATCAGTAGAGATCATAGATATCTCTACTAGGAACATCATAGTGAAGGGTGCTGCAAATCATGCCTCCAAGGCATATGAGTTCTCACACTTCATGCCATTTTCAGAACCAGTGCACTCTCAGCAGCCACTTGCGAGGAAAGGTAAAAACATTCCATCTACATCTTTTGTAGTTTCCACTAGTATTGCAGATCCAACTGTATCAATTTATGATATTGAGATTCAGGGTGATTTAGATCTAGATCCTATCCCTCCTTCCAAATTGGAAGCTAGGAATATGACTGGAAATCCATTTGACACTCAGAAGGGAAAGACGCTTGCGCTATGTCATGCAATCTTACCTCCTTCAGAGAGATGCAATAGAATCCCTGTAAGATGCTGCATTGAAAGGGCTTTGTCTCACTACATTTAGAAGAATAGAGCTGATAATACATCTCTTAATCCAGCAAGAGACACAGGTTACATTCCTCCTTCCTTCCATCATCATTTTGGAAGAATATGGAGAAGTCTACATGCCAGGCCCCAGGATACCTATGCACAGAACATCATGCATGCTGCTTCGCTACATCACAGATATTGTAGCAACACATTTTCAATTTTTTTCAAACTTGAATCCTGCTTTTATCTGCTTAGTTAGAGGGGAGGATTTTTTCCCATGTGGTTTTTCCCCAACTCCTTGTATTGAGAAGTTACTTTACTTTACTTGATGTAATGGGTGACCTATGGTATTAGTTTCCAGGGCCCACAGATTGTCCAAGTTAGCATTTAGGGGGGGTGTTAGGATTATTAATCCTCCCTTGTCCAATTTAATCATATGTCTAAATCAAGAGACATGTCTAAATCGAAAGTCCATCCAGTCTATTTTTAGTCACTAGAACCGTTGGGTCCACTTGGACTAATTGGGGCACATGTTCCAATTACTAAAGTGTGGGGAACACTAATTGAGGCCTATTTCCATTGATTGTACTTGCATGCATCAATTTAGGAGCCTCCTAGATCGATCCCTACAATTTAGGAGCCACTGAGAGTGTCGATACCAACCCAGGTTAGTTGAGTTGAGTTGGTGACTAGTCAAGCTTAGTTAGGAGTCAGTTACATTCAGTTCTAGTCCTCTACATTCAGTTAGCGCAAGGTTTGCATGGCTGCATGTAGGAGAGGCGCATTCCTCACCTACCATAGTTAGTTAAGAATAGTTAACACTGAATTAGACACTTGATTTGTGATTTAGAACTCCTATGAACTCCGATAATTATTTAGATTAATGAAAGCATTCATAGTTGCAAGCCATTTTTGCATTGTTTGATTCTTCAATTACTGAGTAAATTGTGTGATCTATTCTTGTGAGTTGTGTGTTGATCTATAGATCTATGTGATCAATTTAATATGGTATCAGAGGCTCGGTAGGACAAGGAACTTCTCCTACTATAGATCCATACTTGGATAATTTTTTTGAGAAAAATTTCTCCTTCTAGTACTGCACCAGAAGCGGAGAATTTACCGCTTAATATCCCAGGTTAAGGAATTGTTGATCAAGCTTGCTTGATCAACTATGTTGGGTGTGAAGGAAATTCCAAAAGTGCAGACTGTCGACCTTATTTTTTCTATTTGATTGTGTGATTTACAAGTTTATCATTCCTCTTTAGTGCATTCACTACAAGGAACTCAGTCTCCTTCACAATGATTCGTTACAGTAGCCCAGTCTTCTCCACTGCATTCTATATGGCTCTTCCAATGGAGCTCCTCACTCCTTTCAACTATCACTAGTGGAAGGAGGACTTGGAGATGCAGCTAGACTCCAAAATACTCTTCATACTCACAATGGAGGCAGAGAAATATCCAATTCACTATGTTGACAAAGAAAAGCATTGGAATATGCTTGATGAATCCTACGGATGCTTATGCCTCTCAATCTCTCGAGATCTTCTCTTCCACATCAATGGATTGAAGAATCCCAAGGAGGTTTGGGATAATATTGCCTCCTTATTTGAAAAGCATAATGATATGAGGGTCTATCAGCTTGAGAATGAGTTGATTTCTCTTCATCCAGCCCATTTCGAAACACTCAATGACTTATTCAGAAAATTGAAGAATCTAGTGTTCAATTGAAGCTGTGCAAGGTTGAGAAGGAGGAGGATCAACTCATCCTTTCCATCCTCTCCAAGATCAGTGTAGACTATTCAGTATTTGTATCAACATTTCATTCTGTGAAGCTCTTTACTCCAAACTAGAATATTCCTACTCTTAAATCTTTGATTGAATCTCTCACTTAGGAGCATGACAAGTTGATCCAAATGGGGATAATTCGATCCTCCAGAGATCAAGCACTTGTTGTAGGAGGACCTAAGGTAGCGAATGAAAAAGGGAAGCAAAAGGATGAGTCTCCTGTAGAAAAAGAGCATTCAAAAGAGCCTTAAGGTTTGAAGAGAAGCACGAAGAATGGAAAAGGAAAGACACTATGTTCTTACTATAGAAGGGGCTTTCATCCAGAAAGAACCTGTATGAGAAGAACAATAGATGAGATGGATCTTCTTCTAAATAAGCATAATATTACTATACCTGCTAGTGCAAGGAAGGCTGACCATATGAAACAAACTGAAGAATTTGAAGAGACATGCCAAGCACTAAAGGCCAGCTGCTCCATAACACATGCCTTCCTCATTGATTCTGGAGCTTCCAAGCATATGGTTGCATCCAGAGAATCATTTTCTTCCTTGCAGTATTTTTGTGGTCCTAGTATTCAGATGGGAAATAGCAGTAAATTTCAAGCCAAAGGAAAGGGCTCTATCAAGATTGAACATGGAAACTTCAAATATGTGCTTTATGTTCCCTCCCTAGTTACAAACTTGTTATCTGTATACCAAATGAATCATACTAGCTCTCCAAAGTGAGTCATATTTGGTCCTGACTTAGTAGATATCACATATATCTCTACTGGGAACATCATAGCGAAGGGTGCTGAAAATCATGCCTCCAAGGCATATGAGTTCTCACACTTCATGCCATTTTCAGAACCAATGCACTCTCAGCAGCCACTTGCCATGAAAGGTAAAAAAATTTCATCTACATCTTTTGTAGTTTCCACTAGTATTGCAGATCCAGTTGTATCAATTCATGAGATTGAGATTCTGGGTCATTCAAATCCAAATCCAGTCCCTCCTTCAAAATTTGAAGCTAGGAAGATGGTTGGAAATCCACCTGACACTTAGAAGGGAAAAACCCTTGCACTATGTCATGCAATCTTACCTCCTTCAGAGAGATACAATAGAATCCCTATAAGATGCTACATGGAAAGGGATCAGTCTCACTACATTCAGAAGAATAGAGCTGATCATACACCTCTTCATCCAACAAGAGACAAAGGTTACATTCCTCCTTCCTTCCATCATCATTTTGGAAGAATATGGAGAAGTCTACATGCTAGGCCCCATAATACCTATGCATAAAACATTATGCATGCTACTTTTCTACATCATAGAGATTGCAACAACAAATTTTCAAGTTTTTCAAACTTGAATCCTGATTCTATCTGCTTAGTTAGAGGGTGATCTTTTTTCCCATGTGGTTTTTCCCCCAGCTCCTTGTATTGAGAAGTTGTTGTTCAGGACATTACACCCTTATAACCTAGGGTCCGGGGTTACCAAATTACTATTAGACTTGCAGACAATCAGATTTTACAGAATATGGAATGAGAATACGAAGAAATCTTGGCTTACCCGGTTTATGATGGTTGATCCAAGCTTGATATTCTCTCACTCAATTCTCCTCCAAAGCTTCTAGGGATTCTTCTCTTCACCTGCAAAGAGCCAATTATTCAATTAATATCTCATATATATATATATAAATTAGAGGTTAGATGAAAAGAATATTAATCATATAATTGAACATATTCATTAAACCAATATACATGAGACAAGCATAATACAAGATTGGAAGAAGAATTATCTTTATTAAAAAATAGTGAATAGGTAAGAATACAACCCAGCTTCTGACACAAGGACTCCTCTGCAACCGAGGACTCTGAGTTCTGCTGCTCCAAAAATCTCAAGGTATACCACCAACATAACTTTTCTCTTCAAAAATTGATTGATAAGCCCCACCCCAAGGCCTCTATTTTTACTTTGGAAATAGAGAGTTTTCAAAGGTTAGGATGGTTGAGATGGTTGGGATAGTTATGGATTAGGTCCCAAATAATCTCATCTAATCATGTTTTATATTTTTTAAGGTCAAATTAAGGTATATGTGAGTATTAATATAGGCAAGTCACATATGATACACGTGTTTCCCAAAGGGAACTCGTGTATGCAAGGTATACATGGGTTGCAATGCATATACTCGTGTATGATACATGAGTTTCAATGAACATAGTCGCGTATGAAACCCAAAACTCAGAATAAAAATACATAAGGCTGGTTTGAGGATAATGCATCAAAGGTCATGCACATATATAGTGTCTTGGCCACTTCAATCCTAATTATCCTTTTGTGTACCGACATGATGAATGTCGGCACTCGGAAGGAGAAGTGCCATTTTTCCTGATAACAGATGGCCCCTGATGTGTGAGGTCAAAGGAAAGTGATGGATGAAATACATTATAATCTTTATCTTGGAGAACGCAGAAGCCCAAGGAAGCAGAGGAAGTACCTGAAACAAATACATATCAATGTCATATACAAAATCATATATGAGGATGCCATGTTCAATATATTGGAACACTAGCTCCTTTACAATATTTGGTTACATCATACGATACGGGTCCAAGACCATGTATATTACAAAGTTGGATCAAATCCACAATATACAATGACGAGTCTTCAAAATCTGGAAGCGGTGTAAGTGAACACAACACAATCTTGCGCAACTTAGGTTATAGATGTGAACCTAAGGTCTTCGTCAAAATCCAAAAGAACTAGTACAATCTAGGCCATGTGAATATATGTGTTGAAGTCGAACATGGAAGGATTCAATAGATTGTCAATCAAATAGGTTAAAACTAACAACTAAAGAAAAAGAATTCACCAATAATTAAAGTGAATCCTAAGGTACCATCGCCAAAAATCTAGGTCTTTGTCTTCAGGAAGTGCTGATGATAAACCATATTGTGATGAGGAAGGCAATAGATCCTCCAACGGATCACAAGAGTGACTAGGAACTAGATAAGGGAAGATGAACACAAGTGATATCAGATATGATAATGATGGAATTAGGATAATAATTAGATGCAGGTATAAATCCTTGAACAATGAGCACGACACGAAGATGACCCAAGGAATATTTTAACTTTATAGATAGGACAACTAGACTTATATTTCATGTAGGAGACATGATCGGATTCCCCAGGTATAAATGACAAATGGAGGAGTAAGAAACTCGAAGTGGTAGCTGAGTTGAAAGTGTACACTGAGACATGAGTATCAGAAAGTTTAGAGAGTGCTATGTTCAAGGGGGACATGCTGCCACCGTCTGTAACCCAAAAAGAATACTTCTTCCTTATCTTTCCTGTTAAATTTTAACGAGTCCAGGAAATTCAACTCAATTCTCTCTTCATTTTTGAAAAGCTTGAAGAGGGGAGAGAGTAATGCTTGATAATGTCACTGATTCGTGGATTTTATGAGCCTGAACTAGTACATGCTTGTTGGTGTTTTCATGTTTAGAGAGTTTGAAAACTCCGAAGAAGACTCCACGGGGGTCCTTTTTCATCCAATTTAGTCTCCTAAGGCCATAAAAGTATAAAACATACCAAAGAATAACTCTCTTAACTTCCGAAGAAGAAAAGGTGCACCTTTTTCATACTTAGTCAAGGAGGTCCGAAAAAGGTTAAATTACCACCTACCCAACGCTCCTTCAAGAGAAGCTTATAGCTTGATTTTTACGAGTGTGAAGGAAAGCAAGATCACTCAGAAAGATCCATTTGGTTACGAGGAATGGGGCTTACAACAGTAAACTCGATGATTTGTTCTTAGTGTTTAACAAGCATGATAAAGACATAAAGTACACTCAAAATATTTTTCATGTTTAGGTCCAGAGCACGAAAAAGAGAAAACTAAGATCTTACTGAGCGCTCCTTTTCCATAAGTTTAGTCCCTCAGGTCCGGAAAAATCATAAACCTATTCCTGAGAATACTCTTCTCAATTCTGTAGAAAATAGGGTGGTCCTTTCTCGTATTATTCCACATGGTCTGAGAAAGTGATAACCTACCACCAATGTGGATTCCCATTCACATATTCTTAACGAGCCTGAATGGACAAGTTTAGTCGGTAGTCAAGTCTATTTTGAGGAGTTAGACCTGGGCATAATTATGAAACTCCATAAGGGCAGGGAGCCTTATAAAGGAGACAGCTTGTAAAAAGAGACCAAAATGAGGCTCAATTTGGCGTGAAAAATAGCTAAGAAGGCTCCCCCAAACCTATGACAAATGCGACATGAGTACCAAAATACAATCAATGTGTTCTAAACTAGGGTACTCATGGAAGGAAATCCCTATCCACAAAAGAATAATGGTATAGACAAGGTAAAAATGGTTAAAACCCATAGTCTGTGGTCAAAGTAGTGATCCTAGGGTTAAGGCGGATTAGGTATAAATGCAAAAATGCATATAAATGACCAAAATCCTATCCTATATGAGTGAAAAACAACTTTGAGTAACCGTAGATTTGTTGCATTAGGAAAACATGAGATGGCATTAGTACGATTTTTGATAGAAATCAAAACTATAGGCTAAAAAACCAGAATTTGAAATTATTTCTATAAATAGTGAAAAAATAGAAATCAAAATCACCATTTCATATTTTTACCCAATATAGGCTATTTTTACCTCTGACTTCAATCGATCAATGTGGAAAAACAAGTGGACCATTTTCAAAACCGCAAGTGCCAGGTAAGTTAGCTCTCCATACTCTTCCATTTCATCCATTCAAATTTTCAATTTGATGTAAATTTTTAATGTTTTAAGCCAATTTTAAGGAGGTCACGTTGTATACGCGGGTATGCAACTTACACAGTCGCGTGCACACGTTTTATACGCGACTTTCCCAAACGAAATCCGTGTATGATATGCGACATGTTCAAAGGACAGTCACGTATACTGCGTGACATAGAAAAAGTATACCTAGGGCCAAAATCAAAGTTTTTTAATGAGTTTTAATGTTTGATGGTGGTTTTATGGACAGGATAAAACATGGTGTTGGAGTGGAGGGAAATGGAACATGAAACTATGGACCAAGATGCACTCCAAATTTCCCCCATGGTGCAAGCATTGCAACAAAGTGGGTTGCTAAATTTCTTTTGTACCTCACCTATGCGATCCAATGTCAATTTGCTGGAGTTTTTTTATTAAATAACGTGATCATGATCTAGGTGCATTTGACCTACAAGGTGAGATTCTATAAATTTCACTAGAATACATCTATTTCATTGCGGTTTTGTCACGACGACGAGCACCTCTCAACCTGGAAGGTACTGGTAGGGGCGGTGACCTTCTAAGTGTTCAAGACTATATCAACACTTACTTCACGCCCGGTACTCAAAAAGGGGGTACTTGCATCCCTATTGCACATATTCGTAGCTTCACATTACAAGTGTTGGTAAGCACAGTAGTGAGGGTTGCAAAATCATCATCACTCCATCTTGCTACTTAGAACCAGATGAGGATTGCTGTGGAGTGCCTACATGGAGTTGTATTTGGCTGGTGCTTGGGACTAATCCTAATAATGAAGAAGCAACTCTCTGACTGCAAGAGAGGCTGACGGAAGAAATTTAGCTATTTAAGTATGTTGGTGGCATTTTTCTTTGAGAGAGTGCCCGCTCTAAGCCCTGCAATACCTCTACCAGCTTTCTCTCCCCGTCATCCTAGAATGAGTAGGTGGGGAGAATTTTTCCTTCGCCAGGGCAGCGGTATCTTGGTTTAGAGTGTTTATGATGATGATTTCTACCTATGGTGGGAACGAAATTTACCAGCACTAGAGAATTTTCCATATGTTGGGATGGATTTACGAGGTGACAATGACCTTTTCCTCCCTCTTGGAGGAGCATGGGGAGCATTAGGTATTTTGTTTTTTCAAGTTTTTAATTTTTTATGAATTTTTCATCATAAATATATATACATATGTATAAGAGTTTTTAATCCTTTTAATGTTTAAAATGCAGATATTGGACCAGTTCGCCTTGATGAGCATCCTTGTATGTATATACAACTAGTGGCAAGAGAGGATCAGGGTTTGATAAAGGTACTTGAGGGGAAGCTGGCCATGCTAACCCAAAGAGTCCCAACTCTTCATATTGAGCAGATCCTTGCCATTATGTAAAAACTAGTTGTTAGTATTCCACCCACCTGGATATGCCTTATGAGGAGGGTATCCAGGGAAGTACTCATCGACATAGATGTCGCTGAGGCTGTTGTAGCTGAGTAAGCTGAAGAGGCCCGGGAATAGGATGACCAGGATGACCAGGGTGACCAGGTTCATCAGGGTGACCAAGGTGGTCAATATTAAACCTAGTAGCATTTTATGGATTACGATCCAATTTTTGTACATTTTTCTATATATATACAGCTATGACTAGATCTAAGGATCAAGAACTTGACCTATCTATATGGAAAAAAATTCACACACACACACACACACACACACACACATATATATATTTTGTCAGTTTATTTACATGTGTTTTATAATGTATCTGTTGTGTATTCTTATGAAATATGTGTTAAGTGCCAATCCAAGATATAATTCTCATATGCATCAGTTAATGAATTTTGATTTCTTGGAATATGATTGAATGTGATAAAATCAAAATTTCTTTCCAATAACCTAACTTGCATAAACTGACATAATAAAATAGGGGTTCACACCTGATAAGCTCGATTGAGCTGGGAAACTACCAGTTGAGAGTCAAGTCTGACTTCCAGCTGGGTGATACCACGTGACAAGGCATCCCATAAAAGCTCAATGGCGTCCCTGTATTCGGTCACATTATTGGTAGCAGGACCTAGGCAAGCACCTCTAGGGGCAACTAGCTATCCTGAGGGTGAGTAAATAACCCATGCGGCTAAAGCCAAGTTGCAAGTGTGATGCTAGCACCATCTGCAAAACCTACGAACCACTTGGAAAACATCTGTAACAACCAACATATGGTATAAGAGCACAAATCGACTAGCTATTGTACATAAAGTTACATATGATAAAAATACAAGAAAAAGTGCTAAGCTTAAGCATAGTACTTCTTCAGGTAGAGCCCATTTCTAGGCTCAGGCAGCTTATTCCTCTCAAAATCAGTTAATTCATATGCACCTTTTTTCAAAACTTTTGACACGACATAGGGTCTTAACCACATAGACCTGAATTTCCCTGCCCCTGGGGGTTCTTTGTCTTGGTCCCAGAGCAAGACCAGCTCCCCTTCAGAAAAAATTCTAGGTTTGACTGACTTATCATATTGATTTTTCACCCTATTTTTTATGAGCCTTGTGTGCAGTCAACGCATATCTACGTTTCTCATCTAGATGTTCTAAGTGTAACAAACATTCCTCTAGCTCAGTTGTATCAGGTAACACATGAATGGAAATTTTTAAAGACAGGATTTCGCATTCAACCAGGGTTACTGCTTCCACTCCGTGAATGAGTTGGAAAGCAGAGAACCCCGCAGCAGTTTTCACATTGGTTCGATAAGCCCAAAGTGCAGGATACAACATGATGTGCCAATTTAACTGGGCATCGTTGATAGTATGCTTGAGAATAGTCTTCAAGGTCTTATTTACTACCTCAACTTGAACATTCTCTTGTAGGTAGAAAGAAGATGAATGTTCTTGTTTAAACCCTAGCATAGTGGTCAATTCTATCATCATGTTGTTTTGGAAGTGACTGCCATGGTCAATGACAATCTCTTTAGGAATACCAAAACATGCGATAATTTGGTTGAAAACTGTTGATTTTTATCATTTCAGAAATATGATCTTAGGGTATTATCTGAGAGAATAACATGCACAACAATAATCACAAGATACAAGAGACACGAATAATTTTCCTCAGGGAAACTAGAAAGGATAAAAACCCACAACTTCCTCAGAGATAGAATGAGCACCAATGGCAGTAGTAAAACCCAAAGACAGAAAATATGATCTCTAACAGTTGTTCTCTCTCTCTCACTCATGCACCCCAGTTGAGTGAGTGTATGTGTGTAATAAATAGAGAGGCTCACTCTCTATTTATATTCTTTCGTTCATTTAATATTTGACTCTGTTATGTAGGATCGAGCAATCCTAACTCAGTTAGGCAGGATCAAGTAACCACAACTAGGGTACTAATGAACCAACTTACATTAACTCACGAGGGCATACTTCTCTAGGAGAGTCTAACAACCCTAGTGCCCCACAACTGCGGGGACTTTAACCCTTGATCAATAAGGACGGTTACCCTTTATGACTTTACATGAATCAATTACATTAAATAGATACTTCCTGATAGGAACATCGGGGTACAATACATAGATATACAAGTGAATACATTCCAAAGTTACAAATACATCAACACTCCCTCTTAAATAGGAAGGTATTCTCTTGAAACAATTCATCAGCACAAGTATTCTTCTCTAGATCAAGTCTGGATCATCATCAATGCCGGATAATCATCGAAACTGGATCATTATTGGATCATCATCAAATATGGATCATCGTTGGATCATCATCAAGGCTGGATCATTATCAAAGCTGGATCATCACTAGATCATCATCAAAGCTGGATCATCATTGGATCATCATCAAAGTTAGATCATCACTGGATCATCATAAAAGATAGATCATCATTGGATCATCATCATCATCACTGCTTCTGCTATCTCGATCAAATGGTGATATCTCTTCATTCTTCTTGTCACAAGAAGTTCTACAGAGCCATCCCTTTTTCATGTTGGTTGTAGGCCTAGCATCAATGTAGGTATTCCTCTATAGAGATAGCCCTTTTTCATACTAGATGTAGGCCTCTATAGAGCCAGTCCTTTTTCATACTTGATGTACCTCCACAGAGCCAGTCCTTTTTCATACTAGATGTTGGTCTCTACAGATCCAATCCTTTTTCATACTGGATGTAGGCCACTACAGAGCCAACCCTTTTTCATGATGGATGTACTTCCACATAGTCATTCCTTTTTCATAGTGGATGTGGGTCTCTATAGAGCTAGTCCTTTTTCATACTAGATGTAGGCCACTATAGAGCCATCCCTTTTTTCATGTTGGATGTACTTCCACAGAGCCAGTCCTTTTTCATATTGGATGTGGGTCTCTACAGAGCCAACCCTTTTTCATACTCAATGTGTCATCACATAGCCATTCCTTTTTCATACTGGATGTGGCATCTAGATAGAGCCATTCCTTTTTCATATTGGATGTGGTATCATCACATATATTTGACCATGGAAGGAACCAATTCTGTCATCATGTCAAAAAGACATAGCTCTTACATTTCACCATGGAAGGAACCAATCCTCTCACCATGTCAGAAGGGCACAACTCTTACATCTGACCATGGAAGGAACCAATCCTCTCACCATGTAAGAAGGGCTCATAGGCTCATAACTTCCCCTTGGAAGGAACCTTGATCTAGAGAACACCAATATTCTCCCTGAAGTACTGAAAATTTGCTCTGGCCATTTCTTAGCATAGAATCACATCAGGGCTGATTACGTCCAAGGATAACCTGCGAGCTTTTTCAGGACCGATTACATCCAAGGACAACCTACATGACCATTTATGTTTGAGCCACCTATGAGCTTCACCATGATTTTATGCTTAGAAAACCTATCTCACTGGCTATGCTAGAACTCCCTCTTTCGAGAGATCTCGATCTGGATCACATACTAGAGCTTCACTGCTCCTCTCTGATCTCATACTGAAGCAACACCCAAAAGTGCTCTTCCTATCAATGGCACTACCCAATATGAATCCACATAACCCTCTAGGTTCATATTCTGATTCGCTTCATACTTGATCCCATAGTCAATTGTACCGTTCAGTTACCTCACTGCATGTTTTGCAACCATCAGGTGAACATTTCTCAGTGTGTTCACAACAAAGCAAATATCTAGTCTCTTATTCGTCAGGTACATCAATGACCCAATCACCGAACGATACATCATAGAATCAACTGTCTCTGATGAAGCATCACTCAATATATTTAGGTGTGATTCCATAGGTATGGTCATGGACTTGCAGTCCATCATCCTAAACCTCTTCAGGCTCTCTACTGCATACTTCCCTTGTCCCAGGGAAATTCTATTTGCATGCTACAACACCTCCATGCCTAGAAAGTAGTGCATCATATCCAAGTCCTTCATCTCGAACTTGGAAGCAAGTCTCCTTCTTTAATGAGTTACTCTTTTGTGTCAGGAACAAGCTATCGACATATAACAAGAGCATCACTGGTCTTTCGCCTTCAACCTTGGATCAAAGTTTGGAATCCGCTTTACTCTCAGTAAATCCTAGAGCCATCAGTAATTTTTCCATTCTGTTGTATCATGTCGAACCTTAGGATCTTCTATAGTCACTCCCTTTGAAGAGGAGCATCATACTACCTCTGTCTTTCATACTCTATGTATCCTATACTGGAGTGACAAGTAGCTTCCTCTGCTACTATTATTCTATGTATCCATATAGGGTCACTGGATACCAAGATCTTGTATCTTGAAAATATTCTTCTTGCACCCATCTGTGAGCTTGTCATCCTCTATAGGCTTCCATCTTCAACCTTGTAGCAAAGGTTAAGATCTTCATCACTCTAGGTGATCTTCAAGCTCCTCATGTATGTGTTATCCCATGGGTATCTTCTGAGCTTGTATAAGGCCTTCTTTCATTTGCACACATGATTCTTTCTATCATGTGTCTTAACTTCTAGTGGCTGAAAAATGTCTCTTCTTAGTCTATGCCTTATTTCTGTGAGAATCCTCCTACTACGAGTCTTTCCCTCTCTTCAGGTCTTGATACCACATCTTAGACATCATTCTTTTTTGAGCTGCTACTCTCCTTCCCTTTATTCTTGGCTACTTCTTCATAGCTGGAAGGATCTGCATCAATGATGTCACTCAACAGTGTCACATAACTACACTGTGTCTGAGGCCTCTTGAATTCTTTGAAAGTATCATCATATTCTTCTTTATCTTGGATTATTTCTTGAACTTTCATCTCTTGTTCTTTGGAACAGAGTCTTATCCTTATTTTCTTGTAGATGATTGTACGCGATCTTTCCTACAAGTCAAATGCATTTGTATGGTTAGAAACATTTCATAAGGAATATTCATAATGGAAAATTCTTATGCATAAATATATGATCATGCAACTATTTTAGCCAACACAACATTCATCCATATCTCACGGAAACTTTCTAGATGCCTTCCATCTCTACCAGGACAACATTGACATTGTGCACTAATCCAATATGCCAACAAAGAGGTTTCATTATAGATAAGTAGCAATGGAGAGTTGTATAGCACCATGAGCTACTTACCCATCACATGCATATTAGTAGTATACTGTCATTAATGCAAACATTCTATCACGCATAATACATCAACTGAATATAAAAAAATGCATAACAAGACAATATCATGAAATGAAAATTGAATACTTATCTTTATTTGTTTCGTGGGTAGACTCCTTCTTTCAACTTCATCATCTTCTTTATTCATAACAGCATCATTTCTTATCCAAATGCTTAAGATGGATAAGAGGTTCTTCAAGAATTGAGTTCTTCATATTCCTCATCGCTTGAGAGATATTGTTTGAATCATGAGTGCTTGATCTTCAGTTGCTCCCATATTCTCTTCTCTTATTATGGATCGAGCTTCATCTTGTGTGTGCTCTTTCCAAAGTCTGCTGAACGTAATCACTTCCTTTTGGCATGCATTCCTTGAATGAATGAATCCCATGATCCTGGGAGGCCATTCACAACTTTTGAATTCTCTACTTCTTCATCTACTGCTTCAAGTTGTTCTTTCATTTGAGAGACCGTTGTAAAGTATGATTGTATGGTCTTTGCATTCTGGATATTTACATTCTTCAACTGTTTTCTCAAAGTAATCTTCTGATTTATTTTCTTCCCTTCAATAGCTTGGTCAAGGAATCAAACATACCTTCAAGTGTCTTTAGGAAGGACACCTGTGGTATAAGGTGATCCTTGATTGAATCGGCAATGATCTTCTTGGCCTTGACCAATTTCTTCTTGTGTAAGGCTTTTAGTCTCATATCCCTCTGGAACTGGAACCTCTCCACTTATGTAGGTGTCCAATTCATTTTCTTCAAGAACCAGTGAATTCCTATACTTCCATACTTGGAAGTTGTCAGCTTCACCAAGCTTTTCATCAAGCTGGTGTGATTATTCATTTTGAAATGAGAACCTCAACTGTAAATAGAAAAATATTAGATCTTACTGATTTGAGGTGTCCATCCTGGTTCTGAAGCTGGCTAATCTAGGGTTTGTCAGAGAAACCTAATTTTCAAAACTTGTAATCTTTCATATCTGATTGGATAGAAATATAGACCTCTTCAAGGCGAGCTGTCTAATGTAC
This sequence comes from Pseudotsuga menziesii, assembly GCA_001517045.1. Taxonomy (NCBI): domain Eukaryota; kingdom Viridiplantae; phylum Streptophyta; class Pinopsida; order Pinales; family Pinaceae; genus Pseudotsuga; species Pseudotsuga menziesii. The sequence continues at coordinate 87,932 of LPNX011138658.1, forward strand.
TCCTTTTCTGTAAACAATGGAGGGAAGCTCCCAAAACAGGAAGCCCTAGTTTACCAATTTCTTCTACAGAAATTCCTGATACTGTTTCTACGGTATCTCTGAAATTACTACTCCTCTATGTCTGCAATTTCATACTAAGGTAACCTAGTCTATCCTCTTTCCAACACCACAATTTTTACCAGAATGGGTTTCACCAATTGGTACTTATGAGCGTTTTACCAAGGTGACTTGTTTCAGGATTGTTCAGCATAGTGAAGTTGTATGGACTTCCACGTGTCACTGTTTCACCTTCGGGGTCTGAAAATTTTACCACAGAAAGTACAGTCCATGCCCTATCTGGAACATCTTGCAAAATTTCATTTGGATCTTTGTATCCCGGGATATTTCAATTTTCCCTAGGTGTCTTGTTTAGGGATGAATCCTGGAAGAGGATGGAACCCTGATTTGGAGGAAACATATCTCCCATAATATAACGAATCTTAGGATGAAATTTTTACACAAGGTACATCAGAATGTTATCTTCATCCTATGAAAACTTTTGAGCCTCATTTTGTTATCATTTTTGGCATTAGAATAACACATTTAAATGCATATTTTATTATCTTTCGTGTATTTTATGTCATGCAGATTGTTATTCAGCACAAGGTAAGAACAAATTTAATGTTTATCCAACTTTGGTTATTAATATGATTTTTATGATTTTATTAACTCAAATCTATATTATGTAAAGCATATTCTATATATTAATTAATATGTGTATTTGTTTGCAGGTTATGTAGTATGTTTGGGTGAATTTATAAACAAAACACATTCAGCTTACCAGTTAGCCCGATCTGCGCAACCACCATTCAGCTTACCATTCAGCCCAATTTGTGCAATCGGTGTCCAGCTCATCAGACATCTCATTGTCCATCTTTCCATCCAGATCGATAATTAGTTTGCGCACGGTCCGTAACCAATCTCAAGTATTCAACATTGAAGCAATCTGCAAACCGTTTTGTTGACCACGTGCCTAGGTGATAACATGATCAACAGTTTAAAAGGATCGACAGTTCGTTGATTTCTCCCAATACCAAGCTACTCACTGCCCACGCATTTAAAGAAGGCACACTCTTGTTCTAGAATTTTTTGTGGCCTCTTCGAAACTCGCCACCAATCTGCGCATCTAAAACGATGAATGACCTGCATTGTGGAACATCGCCCTCACACTACTCTTGTTCACCACCACGTCACCAGTTCGTCCGCCATATCTGAAGTCTGTTCATGTTGATGAAGGACCTGTGTTCTGGAAGACCCATCGTGTACATTTCCTGTGCCTAACACCACTCCACTAGCCACGCGAAAGGAGGAGTAGATACACCACCACGACACCCTGCTCATGCTAAAGATGCCACGATCACGCTGAGGGAGGAACCCGATTATGAGCTGGCCTATAAACTATTATATGCCTTTAAAATCAATTAAATTTTGAGAGCAATCGACCACTAAAGGGTCAACTTGCTCATCTCTTGTATATGCTATATATACCAGCCTCATTTTGGAGTTAGTAGATTTTTTTTTTGGAAAAAGTAGTTCAGTCAGTTATGTAAAGCACACTGTAATTTTCTTCCATATTCTGAATAAAAGTCTGTACATTCTGTTGTTCATGGTTTTTTTTGCATAGGTGTTAGGCAGGAATCCCCTGATTGCTGAGAGGGCCCTTCAACAACCAGTGGCTTCCATGTCCGTATGTGTTTTTGTTATTTTCTCTTTCATAGATAAGTAGTTTTGTTTTAATTTGTTTATGTGACTATGTTTTTGTAATTTTCCATTCCTTTACTCTTTGTGATATATGTTTGTTGTAGTTAATGTAATTTAAATTATGTTGTTAATGTAGTCTTTGATATAGAATTAGAGTGGTCGGTCACGTGTAGTTTGTTTTCAGTTTTCTTTTCAGTCTTCTTTTTCGGTTAAAAAGCTTAATGTTATATTTACAAATAGAAAAAATTTAGTTAGTCTTAGGTCTGATTTGTAGTTAGAATTATTTTCGTTGACTTTTGTTTAAATATAGATTAATTCAGCAATGTTTTAGTTTGTTTTATTTTAGAATAGAAACAATCTCTTCATACCCATAGATTAGTAATCCCTATTGATTATTTTAATTATTAAATAGGTTTAAATTCTGTCCTTTATGCATCTTGTTTTCATATGCACAAAATCAGCTGATAATTAAATCATTTAGGTCTGTTTTTATTATTCTATGTATACAACCTCTCATTCAGACTATGTGATTGGACTGTCATTCGGACCTTCCTTCCAGAATGTCGTCCAGCCTTCCATCCGACCTTTAGTGTTCTTAGTTTATTTTTAACCTATTTTCAGTTTTATTTCTTTGGCTTTTTGAATTGTGTTATGTTTTGGTAATTAGGTAATAGTTACATCATCCTCTAGGACCTTAGGTTAGATTATTTTAAAGTACTTATTAAAAGCCCTTTTTGTATTTCTTTTCAATTAAATCATGTTTTTGAATTATGATTTGATTTGCTTCTTTTGTCTTTGATTTCCTCATTTATCATCCCTGTAATATCTGATAATTGTACCTCTGTTTTAGTTTAATTCACCGTTGTTTATATTGAATTTAGGGTTAGACATGTTAATTTCTGGAAAATACACCAATACTTTGTAGATAGATACTAGCATAGGATTTATTCCTTTAATTGTAAGTTTACTAAAAATGCTAATAGGCTAGAGAATTAGAGAAGTCTCCTTAATTAAGCTTTCTTTATTAAGTTTTCTACTTGCTTCTTTATTTTTTTTTCTACTTATTCATAAATTAGACCTTTCTTAGTTTCTGAAGTTGTTTATGAAAGTTTTCCCATTCTTAGATTAAGAAGAAGAAGAGTTAATTAATGAGTAGTCTGATATTATCCTAGTATGATGTTTTGCTTTAATCACATTAATTTTTAGGAGTTTGACTCAGTTTTTCAATATTTTGTTTATTAAAGCATTTCTACGACTCCCTAGGAACCTCTCTACCTTCACATATATTTTGTAGCAACTCTAAGCCTACCAACTCCAATTGATAATTAAATATTAGGTGTATTTGAGATAGTAGAACACACCCAACATTTTGGCATCATTGCCGAAGAGTTGTTCTGTAAGGTAGAAAAAATAGAATTTACTTATGAAGTTTAGTGATAGGTTGGTGACGGGGGAGAGGTAAGTCGAAAGGTAAGAACCTACACATCTATTATAACAGGCACCCCCAAACCCAGCAGTAGCAGCAGTCTAGGTTTTCCTTTAGTTTAGTTTTTCATGATCAGAGTGTTGGAGACATTTACCACCATACACACTCTTTTTGGTCAAATTTCCCTAGTTAAACCACTATCCTAAGTATAATTGACATTAATTGACATCAGTGGAGCATTAATTGCCATCATCCAGTCACACCCACGCCTACCTACAGTCAAGGAGGCTAACTTAGCCTTCTTCTACAGTCAATGAGGCTAACTGGAGCACTCCAGGGGTGATCTAAGTGATATTAATGCACCTAATTTCTAACTGGTGGTTACAATCAGTTCAACCAGTCAGTTAAGGCGCCTCCTCTCATTAAATATATTATTTAATGATTATTTATTATTATTTAATGATCTGGAGTCAACAGGGGTGCCTCCACCAACTTCTGATGATCAGTTTAGCTTCAGTTAACCTCGTCGGGGTTCATTGAAGTCATGGAGCACTAGCACTTGATGGTTGGCTTGCTATGACATGTGTTTGATCTCATTCAATTGAGATTCAGTCATTTATTTCACTCTGACTTCAGTTAGGGTTTGGTGAGTCAATTATGGTTTTGTTCAAGTGGTTAACAGAGTGTGAACCAATGGCTTACAGTCAGTGAAGCTAGACTCACTCATGATTTCGAATTTCCTCCTTAGGTATTCGAATTTCTCATTGATTCAAGATATTGCTTGACATTTTTATTGTAACCATTCATTGTTTATTAAATATACAGAGAGGAATCCAATTCCGGTTCCGATTAACACCATTTCATGAGTTATTTGTTGATTATTCATTGATGAGATTGATGCTTTGTTCCTAGATCAATGTGCAAGAATAATACAGAGTCTATATAGATAAGGATAGATAGGTTTACTTTACGTTACACAGCAAGGGGGAGGGGAAATGGTAAGACACAAAGATGACTTCACTACGGAATTTCCATAGTGTGACAGCCTGACACATCCACTTTAGTGGGTCTCCCCAAAGCCTTGTTGTTCCTTTTTCGCACAAGTGTGTTTACTTTACGCAAAGTTTGATTTATTTCACTTAAGCATACTTTTCTTTTCGCAGACATAGATAGTTTATTTTTTCCATAAGTTCAATTTGACGTACGTGTGCCTTTAGGTAATTTACTTTCGTACAATTTACTCGTATGCAAGTATAGGGACTCATTTTACAATTAAATCACTTAGTGGTGTTGTAAGCGCCACCCATCCTACTAACAAACTAACAGGAACATTTGAAAGGAGAGCTTTAAGATAACACATGAAAAACTATTTATATTGTGGGAAGATATGGTAGGAAAGAAGGATGAAGAAGTTGTTACCTTTGAATTCCCTATTAGAGATCCAGGAGGAGTGGCACAAATACAATACATTCCCCCATTTATTTTTCCAAATTTTCACGAACTAGAGAATGAAGACCCCGATGAATTTTTATTTCAATTGGAAATACTTTTTAGAGCATATAATGTTGAAAATCTGATTTTTTTTCCTCTTACTTATAAATGAGCATCCCTCCAATGGTTCATGACCCTAAGTGGGAATTGCATTCAAACTTGGGAAGACATGAAACATATGTTGTTGAAAAGATACCAATATTATTGCAGGGTCAATGAGGACATCTGCGAAATAACACAGGGAGAAGAAGAAACTTTGGAAAATTATGTTGAACGCTTTCAATACAACCTTCAAAGATCAAAACTAAGACAGTCAGGAAAGGATACCTTGAAAAGAATTTTACTCAAAGGCATAAGAAATGAATATTTAGAAATTTTAAGTCTGATGGGAATAGGTTTCATATTTTAGTTACCATATGATAATGTTTGTGAATTATGTATAAGGTATTCAAGAGGAAAAATAAAGATTAGTAAGAATATACCCTGTTCTCAGCCTCATCTTAACCCCTGTCAACCTTGTTCACAAATCCTTTAGGTCCCATATGATGATCATAGGGATACTCTCTCTTATGATGCAACACTTCTTGTTCTACAATATTTTCAACAATATCCCATTTTCCAGGAAGGATCAACCACACAAGCTAGTCAATTACACCTGCCACAATCACCTTCTCATAAACCTCCTCTATGCCCTACGCACATTCCTGTTCAATCCAGTCCACATTCTAACAATAATAAAGTAGTACAATATGCTTATAGTGTTGAACTGTAACATTTACCCACCTTACCTACCTCGCCAATATTATTGCAAGAAATTCATACGATATTTGGAGAGGTTATAGATCAAGGGATTGTAAAGACTACGAAAGAAAGTGAAGTTTATACTTGGCCTTTTCCACAAGAAGACAAGATCAACCTGGAATTCCTCTGATTCGATGAGGAAGGGACATTAGAACCTTAATATTCCCCGTCACCAAACTTAGATTCTTTATACATCCTAGAGTTCAATGAAAGATCTCGTGACATAACAAATGAAGAAGAAAACATAAAATACATAAGTCAGATTGAAATATGGTTCCAAGAGGGAACCAAGCAATGGTACCATCCTCTTCTTCAATGTTTATTGCTGCCAAATCAAACAACTCGGTTGATTCTTCATATCCTGGTAATCATTGTAATATTTTTCTTATATGTGGATAAAGGTATATTTCTAATTTTGCTTCGAACATGGTTACATTGGAAGAATTCATATACTTGAATTGTTTTCTTTCTTTTTAGTAGAATAGGATATTATGTAAATATATTTTTGTCTTATTAAATAAATAAGAGTTACTATAGGTGACTCTTTTTCTTTCCATAATGTTATATATGTTTTTTTAAATAAATATGAATCATCTAACAAGTGGTTTTGCAGTTTGCTTATAAGAATTTTATTTATAAGCATCTCATGGAGTATTATTTGAAAGACAATTTATGATCGTAAGATATCTTAAACCTTTCTTAAAAATTAAAGCTTATAGTGATTCTGTGTACATCATTCTTAACTGTTCCTTTTATGATTCAGATAGTTTTTGGTATTTTGATTTAGACATGTATATTTTTTATTTTCTATTTTAAACAGTTGCGTGATAAGACTTACTCTCATTATTATCTTTTTTGAATCTCACCTTATACCGATGGATTACTAGTTTATCCTATACTTGTTATCAAAACTTGTCTCTTAAAATATCTTTGTGTGATAACTCAATATTAGGTGGAATTTTTTCCTATGGGGAACATTATTATCTTTTACGAAGAAGAAGGGTTATAAGGTCAAAGAATAACTTTAAGTTATTCTCTTTTGACACGATCAATGATTAAGGCCATTATGAAAATTACTTATAAGTTTTTACAAAATTGAATTATGTGTTTTAGCAGGGATTAGCACGCTCTAGTACCAATCGGCTTCCATATACTTAATATCATTATACAAGGCAAACCTATCAGGGTACTGAAAAGGCCTGCTGGCAGTGGGTCATTTGTAAGTAAAAACTTAAAACAAGGAAGCTCGATAAATGCAAGTAAACCCGTCGGGGTATTGAACAGGATCGCTGGTAGCGGGACTATGCTTGCATGGTACCAAGATAAACCCATCGGGTACTGAACAGGCCTGCTGGCATCGGGGCAATATCGGGTAAAAGAGATCTGGTTAATGTACTACTATGCACATGATTTAGAGAATAATGATAAATATGAAGAAATTTTTTCAAATTTTATTTTAAGGCCAATTGTTTTTAATGTCATTTGAGAATCGTTGTAAGCTGGGATTGGACCTAGCTATCTAATCCAAGAAATACCTAGGATGTCATTATCCTAGAAATGAGACCCGTAGCTATAAAATATCACACACTCTGAGGTAAACTAAAAATATCTTATGATGACGAGATATCTTTAAAATAAGGCATGGATGACTAGCATTTCCTATGTCATGCTTTCAGTTATCTTATCACCATTTAAGTGGTCTTTCTAAGCCCTGTTATATTTTTTCATGAATGTACATATCTGAATCATTTCCATTTACTAGTTAGTTTTTCTTTTTACAAAATAATAAAACAACATGATAGGACTCTTTTTATATGGAACAATCGATTCTTCTTTCTCATGGCTTGAGGACACGCCATACCTTTGGTTTGGAGGGAGGATTAGGAAAAATTAGACTGTTTTTAAAAATTAGATTGTTTTTATTTTCATTATTTATGACAGATCTATTTTCTTTGACAAAATGATGAGTGTTTTTCAGGATAAATTAGCAATGGAACTTGGTTATAGCATGAAGTATATTTTTACAAAAGATCAATATGGAGGACTATATGAAGGATCGAAGGATAATCCAAATGAAATACCACATGACGATCTAAACTTGGTGATATTATAGCACTTATGACTAAAATTTGCTAACCAAAATTTTTTTTTGGAAAATAGTTTTTACCTCCATGAGAATGATTTGACCTTAAAAAAAAATTTAGTTATCATTGTTAGTGCTAGAAATTGTTCCCAGACTATAGAAGAACAAGCCAACACAATCTCATAAAACATAATAAAACAAGATAGGTGTCTTAGGGTTTTCGTTGTACAGTTAGTAAACAAGGGGGTAAAAACTTCACAAGGCTAAAGAAAACACTAAATCATGCACAATTTAAGGACTGAGATGCATAACATATAAAACATAAACCAAATACAATAATCACAGCATTAAATTTTATCCATAGTTAACAACCACTTCATGAATAATAACCTTAAACAAGAAATGAATAAATCAACTGAGTGATTAGACAAATAAAAAATGGAATCAACCAATATACTAAAAAGGGATTATAGTTGCATATATTTCATAATTGAGTCATAAAAAAAACATAAGAGTTTTTACACTTAGCTCATAAACCACAACTTGATAGCCTCCCCTTGCAACAAAAATCGAACCATTGGTCCTTTCCTGAACTTACATTTATCTTGTTTTTTCAAAAATAGTTCCATAACTGAACAAACTACCTTTAGGTCATCTATCTAATTGTTCAATAAAACTATCATTATACAAAAATGAAATTACTTTTACAAACTAACTAGTAAACTGCTTTTCTTAGAGTACTTTTACAAGTCCTTTGCTGCCTCTGCTAAAAGAGCAATTCCTTCTAAAGTCTGAGTCTTCCTTTTTGCTTTCAGGTTCTCTGCTTCTAAATCTTCAACTCTTTTTGTCAGCTCCTCATTCTTCTGTGTCAGCTCCTCATTCTGCTGTGTCAGCTCTTGAATAGTTTGTTTTAGTTCTGTAAGCAGGTTCTCTGTCTGTATCTTTCTTTTTAAAGCCTCTTTAGAAACTGAAATTAATTCCTGATAATGACTATTTACTTCTTTCAAATCTTCTCTCAGTCTTCTATTTGCAGTCACTAATCCTTCATTGGTCTCATGTAGGTACTCAATTTGGTATTTGTATTGTTTGATACTCCTCTGCAAATTTTCATTTTCAGAATCAATGCACTTTCCTTCTGATACTGGATGCATTCCTTCTGGAATCCAAGGCATTTTCAGCTTTCTGAAGATCTCCCCATCTTCTTCCATATGCTCTTTCAAGGTCACAGGGGTTTCTAAATACTCATTGGATTTAATATTGCATTGGACTGATTGCTCAGCAACCTCTCCTTTTTCTACACAAGAGCTCTTTAACTCATTTTGATGCTGGTCTAAACTCATCTTCTTTCGAACTTCTATGAATATTTATGAAATCTTGGTTTCAGTGAAAACTGGTTTATTTTCTGAAACTATTTGCTTTTTACCCTTCACAATCTCTTTATTTTGATCTTCATTATCTTCTAATTCTTCCTAAGATGAAGAATCTTCAATTACTGTAATCTTCTTTTCAGCTAGTTTAGGGTTTAACACCTTCTTCATATTTAACCAAAGTTTGTTCTTTGACCTAGTCTTTGGCCTCCAAGTTGTTCCAATTTCTCCTAACATTTTTAAAGCTTTCCCTTGATGTTTAATAGAAGCTAGTTGGACAACTTTCATGTTCCTCCCTCGTGACATTGCCTCATCTTTAGAATGTGTATGTATATCCTGTTTGGTAGGAACCCTATCTTCATCAGATAATGACCTTTTCTCATCTTCAGAGAGTACTATAATAGGAACTTGTTCCTATTCTTTCACATCTTCCCTTATATCTTGGTTTAGTTCTACAAGAAAAACATCTTCTACAGGCTCCATTTCCTTCACTTCTGACTCTGAAACTTTGTTTTCCTCAATATTGATTTGATGTTCAATTTCAATGTTTTTATCTTCTTGGTTCATAGATTTTCCTGGTTCACCATGTTCTTCATTCTTGACTGTGACTTTCTTTTTAATATTTTTGACCAAATTCTGACCCTTATTCAACTGTCTCTTCTGAGACTGCTCTTCCTTCTCTGTTTGAAAACCAGACCAAAATAGGAAATAGTCCAATGTTTTCTCTTGCTTTCGAAGTACAGTATTTATGACTAGTTTTATAAGACCATGATGAAACACAGATTGTTTGGTGTGATCCTAATGCTCCCTCACCCTGCTAGACATCTTTTGTAAAATTTTCAAGAAGAAGAATGGGAGATTCATTTTGGCTTCATGGCTGAGATGTTGCAAAAAAATAAAATGATACTTGAAAACAAATGCAAATATCCCTTCACAAGTGATATAACTCTATAGGATTTTGATTGGCTCTATCCATTCTGGTTTAAATTTCTGAATAGGTACTCCCTTTCCCCAATCTACTACTGCATCTGGAAGTAGGTATTTCTGTGCATCAAAGGTGAAAGGAACTTTTTAAAACTAGTATTCACCCTCATCTAATATCCCTGCAGCTTCTACTAACAATTCTCTGGTCAACTTAAACTTCAAAGTATCAAAAGTCACCATATCTTTATCCAAACACTGAGCAAATTTATAAGAGACTTATGAGTGATATCCCTCAATTCTTTCAAAAAAAGTTAACCAGCCTACCTCTGAAAATATTTTTGCACAGTATGGAAAAGTTTGAACCCATGTCATGTCTGAAGGTTTAGCTCTATTGGTTTTACCACTGTTACGGAGAGAAATTCCTATGGCTTGGGGTACCACAACAGACAACTTAACTCCATAAATCAATCCTTTCCTATATGCAAGAGAAACCAAACAACTAACACTAAAGGATCTCGATTCATACCTTATTCCAGACAGTTGATGTAGATCCCCGTTGAGCTTTCCAACTTCAGCTTGAATTGATAAATTGCTTCCTCAATATTCAATAAACAAGACAAGCATACTATATATAATTGTGTTAGCTCTACTCTAGCATATATAATCAATAACATATAAGCATTTGAAATCATCCATGGATAAAATATTCATTCAAACACACATAATTGGACAGGAAAAGATATTTCTATTAATATAAAATCGGATATTACAATGAATACAACCTCTGTCGGCACGTCTGCGAATCAGAGAAACTGAGTCCCCCACTTGGGCCTCCACCACTTCAATCCTCCATCTGTCGATAGAAAGCTCACAAGCAAAAGGTAAGCTTAGGGAGAACACAAAAGTGCTCCAAGGGACAAAGGGGATGTAGACTCAAGCACAAGTTTTGGCAACAATGGACTATAGTTCTCTTGCTATCAATTCCTCATGCCTTCAATGTATCCAAAGGGTTCCTTATATAGCTCTTCAATGGGGTAATGAAAGGTCGAATCTGAGTGATATCAAGGAATATGGAAGGCTAGGAGATAAGTGAGTTGGATCCACATCAAGGAAAACTCCAAAATAATTTGGCCTTTTGCACACATCCTGGTGTACGCAGTTTTAGGGGTCAAACCCACATATATACACGATAAAGGGTTTAAAAGTCGCATATGGAAACTTTACATGTTTTTAGGGATGATCAAGGAAACATCAAAGGAACAAAAATGGTCCATGGGATCTAAGGAGTCTGGATAGGGACATGGAAGACCATAAAAGTGTGATTCACCATGTGTGGTAAAATCAACTATAACAAATGCCCCCTAATGTGTGAGGTCAGAGGGGTCATATGATGGCCGAGATACATTATAAGTCCATCCCAAAAATGAAGTGATGAAGAACCCAGTGGAAGAACTATCCATCCCATCAGCACTATACAATGATACAACTCTGCATATAACTGCAAATACATATAGCAATCCCAGATACATAAGAGTACAATGGCCATGAATATGCATGATACAATTATGAAATATGTGGTCATCGCCACGTACAATATACATAGATTAGAATCTCCATGATGAAGATATATAAAGGATCATGATCTCCATGAAGAATGAAGATATATAACATATCAAGATCTCCATAATCGTTGGAAATGTCTGACATATACTGGAATCAAGTCACGAGAGCTTAAATCTCATGAACACTAGCATGATCAAGGAGGCGGCATATATGAGATGCCACCAATATGGAAGGTCTTCTACACACACCGCTATGAGTACATGTCCTACTATGTCAATAGAGGTGTCGAGGTCGAACATAGTATTCCATCATCTGATTACCGATCATTGATGTATACCGTTAACAGAAGCAAGATAACCCACCGATAATGAAAATGGGAATCAAGGTACTAGAGTGCAAACTAACAAGTGTGAATAAATGTGTTGAGGTCGAACACTTGAGAGAATCCATCGATCAGGGGACATTGATGTATTCCCAAAAAACTGTTGATGGCGAGAGAACCTGCCACTGATGACTGCAAGTCTCAAGGCACTCAAAGATGACTCTAGATTCCTATCCCAGAATAAATGATCTGAAGTCAATGGGATGATATCCGCTGGAAGGAGGGAATTAAGGCATCCCCCATCATCCAACATGAGTTACTCAACAAAGTTGTATGATGTGGAAGGACTCGATCATAAGGTGCATGAACCAGTAACTGTACTAGGAATGGCAGACATGCAAAGTCAAGATAACTAAGGAATGGCCCACTCAGGTTTCAAATTCCTTCGAATAAGAGCATAACGGTGAATGGTGACTGAATATAGGCAGCATAGACTTGATATGCAAAACTGGGACATCTCTGCGACACAAGAGGCATTGGCAGAGGCTCCACAGGGACTGGAAGCTTAACCAGCCGGTGGAGATAAACTTAGATAAATGAGTACAGCTCCTAAAGTCAAACTATTAACCAAACCAATGGATGTGATATACAGTGCTCTGTTCAAAGGTGACACGACTCGACTGCTACCAAAGATAACATATTTCCTTGTTTAGCTTTTTGGTTTTTTATTTTTTTTGGACTTTTTCAAATATTTGAAAAGCTTGAAAAATAATAAAACTACTATAAAGTTACAGATTAGGAGGAGACGAGTGTCAAATGGGCAAACAAACTAGTTCCAAGCAGTGGAACATACCTATGCTCAATGCAAGGATACATGTGTAGGATAGCGACACTCGGGGGAAAGTCCCCTCCCGGTAAAAATAGGGAATCAAGCTGCAAAGGATATATAAAATGGCTCTGCATGGCTAGACATGAGACAAGCTCGAGCTATATGGCTGATACTCAAAGTCAAGGAAGCCAGCATAAGGCTCAATAAGGTAGGCAAAGCTCATGATAATGCAATTACAACTTGACATAAGGGAGTCCGGGGGAAATAGGCCAGCAAAATATCAAGAGGAGTATGAGGCTCTTACGAAATGTCATGGCAATACTATACAATGGACTCCCACACCCTAAAGTACAAAATTGTCGGCATGGGCACCAAATAAAAATAAGGAGCTAACTAGGGTACCCATGTAAGGTCAAGCTCTACCATTCAAATCATGCCACTTCTAAAATAACAAGAAGGTTCCGTGACAAGATAGAATGGGTTCATACCTACGGTTATGATGAAATGGTCATAAGGTCATGAAAAATGCAAATGGTGGTGAAACCTAAATTATATGCCAGTTTAGACATGATACCTAAAATCGACACAAACAGGTCAAAACAATGGTCGAAACGACGCTCAAAACGGTCTCCTACATCATATATTAGTCAAAAAACGGTCTAAAAGGATTAGAAACGGTCCAAACTATAGAAAAGGGGGTAAAAATTTCTATAAATAGTAAAAAATTCAAAACATTGTATAACATTTGAAATTTTTACCCAATTGAGCTCAGAACTTCAAACGCGAATTCCGGGGGATCCAACTGACGGAATTTGCCACCATTTTTTCCAAGTAATTTCCCATGCCCTGCTCTTTCATTTTCATGTAAAATTTTCAATTTTCCATGGTCAATTTGGATTTATAGGCCACCCTAAAGTGTGCGCCTTGGCCCACGTGGAAATCAAGGAATTTTCCGCGTATAGGGTTGGATATACATGAAAAAATCCCTCAAAGTCACATACATACGCGGCTGTTTAGCAAACAGTCGTGTATGCGGCCGCGGTCAAGATTTTTAAGGATTTCTAATGACCCAAACTTGATTTAAACATGCAGGATGGTTCTATAATGGAGAGAACATGAGCACGGGGATGTAGAAGAAGCAGTACGTGGTGATCTAATGGCACAACAGGCTCTACAAATTTTGGTGTCTTGGTGGCTTAAGAGCCAAACCAAGACTGCTGCAGATGCTAGTAGACTACTGGAATCCTGACTCAGAGTCTTTCCAGATCGATGGGATGTCCCTCACCATGGAAATGGAGGACATATACTTTATTACTAGACTTTCCTGACTGGGGGAAGTGGTGAACCTACTATCTCGCGGGCCCAGAGGTGGCCTCACCATCGATGAGTACATAGCCGTGTATTGTTATCTGGACACAGAGAAATTCGGGAGTCATATCCCAACTAACTCTATACAGGTGCTAGGCCTAAAGGCCATAATACTGACACTAGGCAGGATAGAAGGGCTAGCTTCACTCCACCAGGCCTCGTGGCCTCTAATGTTCTATGCAGTGGAGTGCATGAGACCCACTGTGTATGATTGGAGCACTGCACTACTGAGCAACATGAAACACCAACTCAATGAGTGCAAGATGGGAAGAATACGAAACTTCGGTTTTAGTAGCATACTGAGCACATTTTTATTTGAGCGTGTTCCAGGATTGAGCCCTAGAGTTGACGTTCCTCTTCACGGGGTTCAAGATTCGGCCCAACGATGTTGGGAAGATGCGATGCGCAGACTGGGTGGAGGTAGGGTGTCCAACCCCTATCCAGCTGATTTCTTTCCATGGTGGCGATGAAAAATAGTTTCCATCGATGATTACCCCTATGTGGGGATAGATTTCCAGGGAGACCCCGACATGCCATTACCACCAGGATCAGCATACAGTGACATTGGTAACGAATCCCAACCCTCTTTTTAAAAAAATTCTTTGTGTTTTTTGATATATGGAATAAAAAAGACATGTTTTTGCGTGACAACACATAGTGACATCCTATCATATATATGCAGATGTAGGACCACGGTGGCCTGAAGGCTTCCCTCACCATAGGCGAAGGGGAAGATGAGATGACATTATGGATGTGGATGCGGAGCGGACGCTCCAAAGCATTCATACCAACTTCGTGAGGCTAACTCACAAGGCACCCATGGCGCAGGTCGAGGACCTGCCTAAGGCCATGTAGCATCAGGTGGTGGGTGTTCCACGAGCATGGGTGCGGTTATTTAGATGGATAGCTAGAGCCGTGGTGACATTCCACGATCAAAACCCCCCTCCTCCTCCCTAGGAATAGATACCTGGGAGTGATACATTTTGTACTACGGTGTATTTATATTTTGGTGGCTCGAGAGCCCAATTTTTGTATTATGACACTATGTATTACCACATTTTGGATGTTTTAATGAAATTTTTTTATGATGATCGATTTATTTATTTACATGTGTAAAAATGTATGTTTGTGATGAGCTTATTGTCTATGAAACAAATTCCAATCTAACACATAGTTAGCATATGAGTCAGCAACTTGATTATAAATTATTGGAACATGTATGTATGTTATGTTTTCAAATTGTTGTTCTAACAATCTCACACGTAAGAATCTCCGTAATAATTTTGGATCTCTAACATGATACAAGCCATTAATCTGTGACACTACTAACTCCGAATCAAGACATACCTCAAGAGAGAGAACACCATGTAAAATGGCATCCCGTAGAAGCTTGATAACGGCACTATATTCAGCAATATTGTTTGAAGAGGGCCATAAACATACACCTCCTGAAGACAATACCTGACCCGTAGGAGTATAAATCACCCAAGCAGCAGAGGATGAGTGTTGAGTGTGATGGCTTGCACCATCCACGAATCCTATATAGATGGAAGACTCCCTTGACATTTTCCATAAGAAACAAAAGATAATCAACAAACCCGATCACCATAAGAAAGACCTAACTATGCAAAAAAGCTGTACAATAATATACAATAGTCATCCCCGACTGAAAATCATGCATAGTACTTTTTAAGATAGAGCCCATTTCTAGGATCTGCCAAGGCCTTCCCCTCGTAATATACTAGCTCATAAGCACCCTTATCTAACACACATTTAACCATGTAAGGACCATGCCACATGGGGTTGAATTTGCCTGCCCCCAAGGGTTCTTTAGCTTGATCCCACAAAAGGACCAAACCTCCTTCACTAAACCTCCTTGGATGGACAGATTTATCGTACTGAACCTTAACACAATGCTTATTCACCTCTAGAGCCACTAAAGCATCTTGACGCTGCTCATCAAGCTGCTTTAAATGGACCAAACGTTCCTCCAATGGAGAAGTGTCCGGTAGGAGCTCTATGGTTAGCTTCAACGAAGGGATCTCCCACTCATCCGGAAATACAGACTCCACTCCATGTACAAGCTGATATGGAGAAAAACCAGTGGTAGTCTTAACCGCGGTCCTATAAGCCCACAAAGCAGGATATAACATAATATGCCAATTGGTCTTGCTTTGTGGGACGGTTTGTTGGAGAATAGACTTGAGTGATTTGTTCACTACTTCAACTTGTCCATTCGCTTGAGGGTAATAAGAAGAAGAATGCTCCTGCTTATACCCTAACTTTGAGACCAACTCTTCCATCATACAATTCTAAAAGTGCCTACCATGGTCAGTGATAAGCTCTTTTGGAATACCGAACCGAGTAATAATCTGGTTGAACATGAAGTGTGCGGCTATCTCACCATCGGATTTAACTGTAGGAATAGCCTCAGTCCATTTCGTGAAGTAGTCAACATCCACGATAATATGATGATGCCCCCTAGCTGAAGCTGGGTTGCAATCCATGAAATCAAGCCCCCACTTAGTGAAGGGACTGGCGACGATAATTGGATGTAATGGGGCAGGATGTGAGCGCATATTACGTGTGAACACCTGGCAAGGGTGGCACTTCTTAACCGCATTAACACAATATTTAAAGATCGACGGCCAGAAATAAACCACTCTCAATATTTTTTGGGATGTAGAAAGCCTAGATAAATGACCACCACACACCCCTCCATGGCAATCATTTAGCACAAGTTCAACCTCCTCATGAGTTAATCAACGACATAAAATGGAATCTACCCTATGGCGGTACAATGTGTTATCCACTATGAGGGAATTCTTAGAAACGTGACGTAACCGTCATCGTTCATCCTATGAAAGGTGAGTAGGGACCTTCAATGTTTGTAAATATATGATAATGTCTCCATACCATGGNGTAATTCTTAGAAACGTGACGTAACCGTCATCGTTCATCCTATGAAAGGTGAGTAGGGACCTTCAATGTTTGTAAATATATGATAATGTCTCCATACCATGGATCCAAAGTTGAGATCAAGAATATGTGCTCATCGACAAACATATCTTCACAAGCCTCCTCCTCCTCCTCCTCGCTTGGGAAATCAGATATAATCTCTGCAAAAATCAACGATTTCTTCGATTTTGCTGAAACAAACTCGAGATCGAATTCTTGCAGGATGAAAATCCACTTATTATACTTTCCCCCTATCATCCTTCTAGTGAGGACAAACTGAAATGGATTGACATGGGAAACCACCAAGGTTTGGCGAAGAATAATATAGTGTCTCAATCTTTGAACCGCATGAACGGTAGCTAAGGAAAGCTTCTCCACATGGGAATAACGTATCTCTACATCTATAAGGTTCCGTCTCAGATAATATATGACATACTCCTGGAGCTCCTCATCCTCTTGAACCAAAACCATACCAATCGTCTCCATGGACGCGACCACATAAAGTAGAAAGTCACGGCTATAGTCAGGTGGACTAATCATCGGGGCTGATGCTAAGTCTTGCTTAAGCGCATCAAAGGACTTCTAGGCTTGCTCATCCCAGCAAAAGGTAGTGTCCTTCTTCAAAAGACGCATAAAGCCTCTAGTCAAATTGGCAAAATTCATGACAAATATCTGTAAGAAGTTTTCCATGCCTTGCAAACATTGAAGATGTCTAATGTTTTTCGGGGGAGATAATTGAAGTATTGCCTCAACCTTTAAAGGGTCGACTCTTATACCCTCTTTGGAGACAATGAACCCTAATAAGTGACCAGAATTCATGCAAAAGATGCACTTGTGAGGATTTAACCTAACCAAATAATGGAAGCACCTTTCTAAAACTAATCTCAAATGGTAGGAATGATGCATTCTCATACAAGAATGAGCAGCAAGCTCATCCAAAAAGACTTCAATAATCGATTTGAGATCATGGAAGATCAAGGTCATAGCCCACTGAAAAGTGGCTCTGACGTTTTTAAGGCTGAAGGGCATCTTTCGATATGCAAAGGTACCCCAAGGACAAATGAAAGCAGTCTTATGTTGGTCCTCGGGTCTAATCTGTATCTGATTGTATCCAGAAAATCCATCCATAAAATAAAATACCTCGCTTCTCGCACACTCATCCAAAATCTAATTGATAAATGGTGTGGGAAAATTATCTTTAGGACAAGCACGATTCAGGTCACGAAAATCAGTGCATATGTGGATCGTTCCCTGTTTCTTATCAACTGGAATGGGGTTTGAAACCCACTCTGTCAAGGGAATGGGATAGATAAAATCGCCATTCAACAGCTTTTCTATCTCAGCCTTAATCGGGGGTGCTTTCCTAGGATTCACCGCACACAAACGTTGTCGAACAAGCTTAGCATTGGGATAAGTCTTAATCTCATGTTCAACAATGCGAGGGTCGATACCTGGCATTTCTTTATATGACCAAGCAAATACATCACGAAATTCTTTGAATAGCTTGGTATACTCTTGAATCTCAACATGGGAACATTCTGCCCCAATATAGACATTCTCAATCTTGCCAGGATCGCGAGAGATATTGATAGGAATGGTAGGAGATATATTTTCCATGTTTCCATCAGCCATCGAACCAAGAGAGCTTAACGAAACCATGGGACTACCAATTCTCTCACTAAGAATATCCCTATAGTCTTCACACTCCAAATGGTCAAGCTCGGGAAGAAAATAAGATCTATGATGCAACTCTTCCCAAGGTGGCTCAACCCCAGAAATAGCCTCAATAATAGCCTCATATGAAGGAAAAACACTATCAAGGAAGTCATGTGTGTGAGAAGACTGCTCTTCCCATGTAGGCAGCATATAAGGGTCCTCCTCCTCTGTCCACGAAGAGGAAGGACTAGGCTCTGCAACAGATCCAAGATTAGCTTGATATGCTATCATAGTTGCAGGCAATGGCACGTCTGTTTCGATGGGATCACATGAAGGATTCGGTGTATGAAGAATCCAAGGATCCTCCATATGGTTTGTGTGAAAAGACATCGATCTCATAGACGATGAAGCCTCACCAGAACTAGACCCTATCTTAAGGACGGGTGCAGGACAACTAAAGCTTCACATAAGGGATGGATACATGCCAACACCCACACTCCCAGTTGCTAGGTGAGAGTGTTGGACAATCAGGATAGAAGCTCCCAAAGATGCGGTAACATGTGGATTCTTGAATGACATTTGATCAATTGTAACTATCTTCCCATTAAACGGAAATCATAAAACTCAAAATAGAGAAGAAGCTACGGCTTGCATACTTTACATCCAATTCCTTCCCAGCAACAAATTGTAGTCAAGGGGCGCATCAACCACCTCAACCTCTATCGCAATGGTCTTCCCTCCCAAATGGACCTTAAGAGAAGCAAGAATGCCGTGTGGTCGAAACGATCTTCCATCAAAAGTAGTCAACATGGTAGCAGATTTAGACAACTCGGGGGAACCCAAACCCTTCCAACATGCCAAAGACATCACAGAAGTAGCAGCGCCTTTGTCAATCACAGTGCGTTTGACGGTCATGTTAAGACATTCTACATGAATCAAGAGAGACACATAGTAAGGCAAGCGAGGCTGAAGTCCTGCAGTTTCAAATTTGATGACAGAGGAAGAATTATCATCATTAACACCAAGAGTAGAAAGCAAAGCTTTCCTTTGCGAAGGACAACTCTGAAGTACTTTGAGTGCAGACATCGCACAAGGAGTGTGGCCCAAATCCTCGACAGCAGAATAGTTCTGGGTGGCTCAGGCATTAGGATTGTGCCCTGAAAGCTTAAGGACTCCCTTAGGAAGGCAAGGAGAAACTTCAAGTTTATCCACAGTTTTTTCAATACGCAAAGGACTCTTAGGTGGAGTAGGTTCCTTTCCAAGGTTTGGTTGTAACGAACCATAGTCCTTCACACAAGTCACAACCTTAGCAGCACGCACCATATTGATGCAACCATGACCACTACAAACCTCTGGTGGATCTTGATCCCCACCATATTGATCATGGGTCCTCGAGTTCATGTTTTGATTATGAGGTAAAGGGTTGGTTAGCACAGTTGGGCCCTGCACTATGAATCTTGAGGCTTCTTCTATCCGAGGGCACTAGTGAGTGAGGTGATCATCCTTACACAACTTGCAAGGAAACTTAACCTTACGTTTAGGTTTCTTGTCCCCCCAGCATTTTGGGCATTCTTGTCATTAGAGTTTGCATTTTCATTCTTATTCCCACCCTTACGATTGTTTTTACCCTTGTTTTTATTCCTTCCGGGTTGCTGGTTACCCTTCTGGTCCGACGATTGTACCGCAAGCACACTCACCATTTGGGTGGATTGAGATAAAGTTGTGGCTTGTCCTGAGGTAGATTGGTTGATAGATAATTGACTGACCTTTTTCACAACCGAATCCAGAGGTTTGGTACTCGTACAACCAACAATGCCATTGACATGTGGTCCAGGTTTGACCTTAGGGTCGAACTAGAATGCAGAGCATTAGGAATGATCTCATATAACAAACCGGACTGAGCATAAATCAAGTCCAATTCCTGTAAAAATGGCTTGTTCCTCGTTCTGAACTTCGGATGTAGAAACATCCTTTGCTATATAAGGTAGTAACAATTTAAGGAACCACTTGAGGAGAAACTTCGGTGGTATGAAGGCTTTAATCAATCTCTTCCATCTACGCCACTCTTGGATATGGTCCGAGATATGCATGGCTTTATCCTGCCAAAAATTTAACAAGAGTTCAGTACCAACGTCGTAATGCACTGGTAGCTGGAAGTGGTTGAGAAAATTCATAGCTAGGTCATCGAACAAAGCAAATTCCCCCCAGGTAGCTCTATGTACCATTTCATGGCAGGCCCGGTGAGGGTGCATTGAAATAGCCTTAAACGGATCGAATCATCGTGTAAGGAGTTAGAAGAGCACCATAGGTGAAATGTAGTAACATGTTCACTCGGATCTTCTCCTAGTTTTCCCTCGAACTTGGGAATATCTGATGGAATCTTTGTAAGGACAGTCGGCCAAGCCAGGTCATAAGATAACAGATCGTTCGTTAGTCTCAACAAGTCAAGCAGATTTAACGTTGCGAGGAAAGGGAGCCTAGGTTGAGCAGGTCTATGAGGCACTCCCTGATAATTTTGGTTCACATAGGGTTGATGACCGTAACCACCATGGCCATGGCCATAGTATCCTCCTCCCATTTGACCCGTGTAGGGTGGCGTGGAAGCACCATAATGTGGTGTACCTTGACTATGTGGAGCTACAAAGCCATAATTCGGAGAGTAAGAAGGTTGTTGATACCCGTACCCATAAGGTGAATAACTTTGTGCATATTGCAGTCCATAATATGGTCCATAAGAAGCCCCATGAGATATCCCATGAGAAACTCCATAGGTAGGAATAGATGTTTCGGAAATAGCAGTATGACCTCCAGAAGTAGGAATACAACCTCTCGATACAACAGGAGGTACTTGACTCTGAGACATAATGACGCGAGTAGCAACATTACGCACATGAATCGTAGCAACATTATGGCCCGAAGGACCACATGAATGTGGGGGAGGAATAAAATTCGAAGAACTAGGAATAGAGGACGAAGGGACATGTGAAATCACATAAGAGGTATTCCCTACAGTCACTCGTCTAGGCTCTGGTATTCGAATAGGATTACTAGCACTAGGTCTAGGACAAATATGTGATGTGACCTCCACCGTCGGGATGGAGGGTGTAATGTGACTCGAGTTCCCAAATATCTCCACATGGAAGTGACTAGGAATGCCCCTAGGCATAGTGTTAGGTTCAAACTCTGACTCAACATGTGGTACCGAATCATGTGTAGGAATACCAGACATATCATAACTACCATAACTAGTGCTTGCAGGTTCATGATGAGTCTCGTTGCCTGGCATCCAATACCGACGACCTGAGAATGAGGGATCCCCTAGAGTGTGTAGGTACATCGTGTGAAGGATCATACCTAGAGTGTGTAGGTATATCAGGTGAAGGATCATATGTAGGGGTAGGCTCTTCTTCTTCAACCTCATGAAGTGAAGAAGGTAGCTTAGAAATTTCATCTTCATGATCTCCCATTGTGTGTGAATCAATGTGAGTATGAGTCCGCCTGGACCATTTGCTTCTCTCTCCCAAAGGAGGAGGAGATGTAGAAGGTGGAAGCCCTGCTAAATGACGAGAACGACGAGGAGCCGCGCCTGAATCCACAATGACTCAAAAAATGAAAAAGACTCTCTAAATTACGCAAACCCTAGGCAAGCTAACGTGCATAGAGCATACACCAATATAATCTAAAGCCAATCACAAGCAAACAAGGGTATGATATGTGAGCTCCCAAATGAAGCAGGTATGTCTCACCTAGGAGAGGCTTGAGACTCCCATACACAACAAGTGGAGGTTCGTAACCAATTATTGTGGCCCTCAGCTTCAACGCATATAGTGACTGTGCTGTCTGACCCCAACCTGGCTAGGACACTCGCAAAATAACCCCTGCAAAGTACCCCCTTGATAACCTAGGTAAGGCAACTAAGGTCACCTCAATATAATAAATGCTCGGGTAGACAGTCACAGGCGGGATTGACCGTATGGGCAGGGTAGCAAAGCCCGAAACTCTTGAAAGAGCCCCCAGATATGAATACAATCCTGGAAATATCTCTGGTACTACTCAGTTATGACTAGGGGTCATTCCAATCAATAACTGCTCACATTGTCTCGTGCTTAACTCCCTTGTAAGAGGAGGATCCTAAGAAACACTAATTATACCAAGGAATTTCACACTCTCACCTGGACAGACACATACATGTTGTTGTTTAGTGGTCTTGGAGAATTTACTCACAATGAACTATTCCAAGACCCTAAAACCTAATCTTGTTGGTGTACCCTATCAAATAAAATAGTGTAATCCATTTTAATTAAGCGTTGATTTTATTTGGCTTTATTACTCAAAAAAGGTAGATGGTCGTGCAACCAATGGTGTTATGACACAACATAAAGTAAAATGCACACCTAACAATCAATGCAAATGCATTGTGTCGAATGAAAAATAGGGCATGCTACTACGTGTAATGAAAAATTCTTCTTCAAATGTGAAATGTATTCATTCCTATATGAAAGCCTAACTAGTACTTCTCTAAGAAAACCTAGTGCAAGTACCATGCAAAGTGCAAAGTGCAAAGTGCAATGCATAATGATGCAAAGAAGCAAATATTTTTGGATTTTTTGAATAAAAATGAGATACTAAAGCAAAAGAATGATTCTACTACCCCTAGACTTGGCAAGCACAATCAAAAAACACTCACACAAAGTACTAAGGTAAAAGAAATCTAATGCACTAATCCCAAAACAAAAAATAAAAAAGGCAATGACAAGAACATTCTTAAAAAAGAAATTTACCCTAAACAAAGGTGTCTCTGGTCAGAAACAAAGGTGTATACACACTCTAGCAGTATGAAAGGAGACTTAGCAATCATCAAAATTCACCCAGCAACAATCAATCTTCCTCTAGAAGGAAAAACTAAGGGCATACGCGACTGTTCACAATAAAACCGCGTATGTACATGGATACAGCAGTCAAAGCTGCATGTATACGCGACTGTGAGTAAAAAACTCACATACAGGAAGAGAAATGTATAAAAATGAAGGCAAATGGATAAACTGAGACAAACTTCACACCAATCAGACACTACCAGGAAAACATGCCCCCATACCCGACTCAGAAACAGAGAAATAAGAGCAATTCAAGAACATTGAATGTCGATAAAAACCCCCAAAGGAGAACTACTAGGAACTCCCCAGTGGAGTCGCCAATTCTGTTACGGAGAGAAATTCCTATGGCTTGGGGTAACACAACAGACATCTTAACTCTAGAAATCAATCCTTTCCTATATGCAAAAGAAACCAAACAACTAACACTAAAGGATCTCGATTCATACCTTATTCCAGACGGTTGATGTAGATCCCGTTGAGCTTTCCAACTTAAGCTTGAATTGATAAATTGCTTCCTCAACATTCAATAAACAAGACAAGCATACTATATATAATTGTGTTAGATCTACTCTAGAATATATAATCAATAACATATAAGCATTTGAAATCATCCATGGATAAAATATTCATTCAAACACACATTATTGGACAGGAAAAGTTATTTCTATTAATATAAAATAAGAGATTACAATGAATACAACCTCTGTCGGCACGTCTGCAAATCGAAGAAACAGAGTCCCCCACTTGGGCCTCCACCACTTCAATCCTCCATCTCTCGATAGCAAACTCACAAGCAAAAGGTAATATTGGGGAGAACACAAAAGTGCTCCAAGGGACAAAGGGGATGCAGACTCAAGCACAATTTACGGAAATAATGGACTATAGTTCTCTTGCTCTCAATTCCTCATGCCTTCAATGTATCCAAAGGGTTCCTTATATATCTCTTCAATGGTGTAATGAAAGGTCGAATCCGAGTGATCTCAAGGCATATGGAAGGCCATGAGATAAGTGAGTCAGATCCACATCAAGGAAAACTCCAAAAGAATTTGGCCTTTTGCACACATCCTGGTGTACGTGGTTTTAGGGGTCAAACCCGCGTATATATGTGATAAAGGGTTTAAAATTCGCGTATGGAAACTTTTACATGTTTTTAGGGATGATCAAGGAAACATCAAAGGAACAAAAATGGTCCATGGGGTCTAAGGAGTTTGCATAGGGACAGGGAAGGCCATAAAAGTGTGATTCACCATGTGTGGTAAAATCAGCTATAACAACCACTTCTTTTCATTTTGAATGACTGTCAAATTGCTTCTTCAGTAAAAAAAAATCTATTTTTATTCAAATCTTGACAATTTGACAGAAAGAGCTATGTTAGGAAACCAAAAACCCCAAACTAGAATCTATTGCTTAAATTGATGAATGCATTAATTCCATTGATAGAGGATTCGATATAAAGTATGAATTAGGTTTACATACTAATAATCTTCATTCAATTTCATCATTAATTCTTTGCTTAGTAAAAACCCAAATACATGGACTTTGATATCAATTCGCAGCCTACCTGTCAAAGTGATGAATCCAGGTTCTAGCATTGTGCTTTCTTGACTGTCAGGTGTCCAATTTCATTCCTCAATCTTCTCTGACCACTACGATAACTCCAAACTATCGCCCTTCAAAAGCCCTAATTTTTCGACCTGTTTTAATATTTAATTACACACTGCTAACACTTCGCCACGAACTCATCTGATCTTCGTGCACTTCATGGGATATGAAATTAAAGGTGAATTTGTCTCATCGTGTTTAATCATCATTATTCCATCACTTTGCAACAGACCACTGCAACTCGCCCTCATGATGATTTGCTTGAAGAATTAACACCTGTCATAATGATCATTCTAGAGGAAACACGTATAAAATCCATCAACCAAGTATGAATGACCTCTCATGTGTGAGAATTTTAAAAAATTTGAACCAAAAATGATGATTTACGAACTGCCTAATTTTCTTGTAGCACGTGTGTAATTTTTTTAGGCTTGCGCTACAAGAAAGTTTGCTTTAATGATTTTAAAAAATATAACAACTAGCAATGGTTTAACTTTGGTAAAATGATCTAGATCAAAACTTTATGATATTTTTAGGGCCTTTTTAATTCATATAAACATTCTATAATCCCCCTAATTGTGAATTTCGATAAATAAAATCAAAATTGAAAAATAAAACTAAGAAATCATATAAACATGAAAATTTAAGAAAAAAGATTCAAACTATCCTAAGAAATAAAATTTTCTAGGAGAAATGAACAAAACCAAGTTTCAAAACATAAACAAATGCATTAAAAATGAAAAACAAAAATAGGCTCTAACAATCATTTCACTGTTAGTAACCCTATCCTTTTACTCAATCATGTATGTAAACTATCAAATGATTAATTTTATACCTTTTGTGTCATATGTTCAACTTGTCCAAAGTTTTACTTTGGACATGGTTGAACTGATTATAAACTTTATGAACTCACTCATTCATGCATACGCCTGTTGTTGGCTCACATCTCAAAGTTCACTTTGGCAGTATGATCTCTTATCTTTTTCTTTGCTCAGTGGGACCTGACATTTCTCCGGTTTGGCGGAATGTTGAGCCTCATTTTGTTATCATTTTTGGCATTAAAATAACACATTTAAATGCATATTTTATTATCTTTCGTGTATTCAGCACAAGGTAAGAACAAATTTAATGTTTATCCAACTTTGGTTATTAATATCATTTTTTTATTTTATTAACTCAAATCTATATTATTTAAAGCATATTCGATATATTAATTAGTATATGTATTTGTTTGCAGGTTATGTAGTATGTTTGGGCGAATTTATAAACAAAACACATTCAGCTTACCAGTCAGCCCGATCTGCGCAACCACCGTTCAGCTTACCATTTAGCCCGATCTGCCCAATCGGTGTCCAACTCATCATGAAGCTCGTTGTCCATGTTTTCATCCAGATCGCTAATCAGTTTGCACGTTGTCCATAACTGATCTCAAGTATTAAACATTGAAGCAATTTGCAAACCGTTTTGTTGACCATGTGGCTAGGTGATAACATGATCAACAATTTAAAAGGATCGTCGGTGCTTTGATTTCTCCCAACACCCGAAGATGCTCACTTCCCACACATTTAAATAAGGTGCACTCTTGTTCTAGAATCATTCGTGGCCTCTTCCAAACTCGCCACAAGTCTGTGCATTTAAAACGATGAACGACATGCGCTCTGGAAGATCGCCCTCACACTACTCTTGTTCGCCACCACGTCACCAGTCTGTGCGCCATATCTGAATTCTGTTCATGCTGATGAAGGACCTGTGTTCTGGAATATCCATCGTGTACATTTCCTATTCCTAACACCACTCCACCAGCCACGCGAAAGGAGGAGTAGATACACCACCATGACGCCTTGCTCATGTTGAAGATTGCACGATCACGCTGGGGGAGGAACCATATTATGCGATGACCTGTAAACTATTATATGCCTTTAAGATCAATTAAATTTAGAGAGCGGTCAACCACTAAAGGGTCGACTTTCTCATCTCTTGTATATTCTATATATACCAGCCTCATTTTGGAGTTAGTAGGTTTTCTATTTGGAAAAAGCAGTTCTGTCAGTTCTGTAAAGAACACTGTAATTTTGTTCCATATTCCAAATAAAAGTCTGTACATTCTGATGTTCATGGTTCCGTTTGCATAGGCGTTAGGCATGCATCCCCTGATTGCTAAGAGGGAACCTCAACAACCAGTGGCTTCCATGTCCGTACATGTTTTTGTTATTTTATCTTTCACAGATAAGTAGTTTTTCTTTAATTTGTTTATGTGACTATGTTATTGTAATTGTCCATTCCTTTACTCTCTGTGATATATGTGTGTTGTAGTTAATGTAATTTACATTATGTTGTTAATGTAGTCTTTGATATAGAATTAGAGTGGCCAGTCACATGTAATTTGTTTTCAGTCTTCTTTTTCGGTTAAATGCTTAATGTTATATTTACAGATAGATAAAATTTAGTTAGTCTTAGGTCTAATTTGTAGTTAGAATTAGTTTCATTAAATTTTGTTTAAATATAGATTAATTCAGCAACGTTTCAGTTTGTTTTATTTTATAACAGAAACAATCTCTTCATACCCATATATTAGTAACCCCTTTTGATTATTTTAATTATTAATTAGGTTTAAATTATGTCCTTTATGCATCTTGTTTTCATATGCACAAAATCAGTTGATAATTAAATCATTTAAGTCTATTTTTATTATTCTCTGTATACAGCCTCTCATTTGGACTGTGTGATTGGACTGTCATTTGGACCTTCCTTCCAAACTGTCATCCAGCCTTCCATCCGACCTTTAGTGTTCTTAGTTTATTTTTAACCTATTTTCAGTTTTATTTCTTTGGCTTTTTGAATTGTGTTATGTTTTGGTAATTAGGTAATAGTTACATCAACCTCTAGGACCTTAGGTTAGATTATTTTAAAGTACTTATTAAAATCCCTTTTTTTATTTCTTTTCAATCAAAGCATTTTTTTGAATTATGATTTGATTTGCTTCTTTTGTCTTTGATTTCCTCATTTATCATCGCTATAACATCTGATAATTATACCTCTGGTTTAGTTTAATTCACCATTGTGTATATTGAATTTAGTGTTAGACATGTTAATTTCTGGAAAATACACCAATACTTTGTAGATTGATACTAGCATAGGATTTATTCCTTTAACTGTATGTTTAATAAAAACACTTATAGGCTAGAGAATTAGAGAAGTCTTCTTAATTAAGTTTTCTTTATTAAGTTTTCTGCTTGCTTCTTTATTTATTTTTTTCTACTTATTCATAAATTAGACCTTTCTTAGTTTCTGAAATTGTTTATGAAAGTTTTCCCATTCTTAGATTAAGAAGAAGAAGAGTTAATTAATGAGTAGTCTGATATTATCCTAGTATGATGTTTTGCTTTAATCACATTAATTTTTAGGAGTTTGACTCGGTTTTTCATTTTGAAAGGTTTTTTAATATTTTGTTTATTAAAGCATTTCTACAACGCCCTAGGAACCTCTCTACCTTTGCATATATTTTGTAGCAAATCTAAGCCTACAAACCCCGGTCGATAATTAAATATTAGGTGTATTTGTGATAGTAGAACACACCCAACAAAAATTTCAGCTCGTGATCCTTCTTCAATCTCGATATATAGAGAATTTACCAAAACTACCAGTTTTAGTATTTTAGGGTTTTTTTTCAGGCCAGAAGTCAAACTAGGGTTTGAATTTCACGAAGTTTTACCCAGCCAACATTCTCGACCTTGGTCTCTAAACTTCGATTTTGATGAGAAGATAAATCCTATGTTGGGCTCACTCAAAAATTCATCTTCTGTGAAAATCCCTAATTTCCTGCAGCAAAAACTGAAAATGCCCATAATCAAATTCTGCTTTGACAGAAAGATACGCCCTTGAATGGAGAGTTAGCCTAACCTCCCTTTTCTTATGGATTGTGGAGAGAGACCCAAAAATTAAGAAGCCCTGGCTTCTATAGTTGCACAATGTCTTCTTCTCAGGTTAGCTCTGATACCATGTTAGATTTTTATCAGTTAAGCAATATGATCTTAGGATCTTATCTGAGAAAATAACATGCACAACAATAATAACAAGAGACAAGAGACACAAAGAATTTTCCTCGGGGAAACCATAAAGGAGACAACCCCGCAACTTCCTCAGAGATAGAATGAGCACCAATGGCAGTAGTAAAACCCAAAGACAGAAAATATGATCTCCAATATGTGTTCTCTCTCTCTCACTTGAGAGAGCTTCTTCCCTCTCACTCATGTGCCCTAGTTGAGTGAGTGTATGTGTGTAATAAATAGAGAGGATGAATCTCTATTTATATTCTTTCGTTCACTTAATATTTGAATATTTTATGTAGGCTCGATTAATCCTAACTTAGTTATGTAGGCTCGAGTAACCACAACTAGGGTACTAATGACCTGACTTACATTAACTCACCAGGGTCGATTTCTTTAGGAGAGTCTAACAAACCTAGTGCCCCATAACTGCAGGGACTTTAACCCTTGATCAATAAGGAGGGTTACCCTCTATGACTTTACATGACTCAATTACATTAAAAATACTTCCCGATAGGAACATCGGGGTACAATACATAAGATATACAAGTGAATACATTCCGAAGTTACAAATACATCAACAAAAACAAAAAAAGTTGCAGTTTCCCTGTCATCCTTATAGGTGGGCATTTCCTATGCCCACTTTGTAAAGTAATCCAAAACAACAATGATGTATTTTTTCCCCCCAGTCGAAACTGGGTTGCATGTCATGTAATCTATCCCCCACTTGGTGAAGGGTCCCACTGCAATGACGGGAAATAATGGAGCAGGATGCGACCGCATCTTTCTAGTGTAAAACTGACAAGGATGACAATGCTTCACGGCTTTCACACAATCTTTAAAGATCGTGGGACAAAAATAACAGGAACGTAAGATATTCTGGGCCGTTGCTAACCCAGATAAATGACCCCCACATGCTCCACTATGGGCATCATTTAGGACAATTTCAGCCTCTTCGTGGGTTATGCCCTGACACAAAACAGTGTCTACCCCTCTATGAAATAAAGTATCTCCAATAATGAGGTAGTTTTCACCCGTGAACGTAATTTGCGTCATTCTTCTCCCGAAAAGGTTGCAGGACACTTCAAATTCTATAGATAGACAAGTATATCTCCATACCAAGGGTTAGAGGTGGAAAAAAAGAAAATGTTCTCAGCTAGGAATGAGTCTTCTTCAATGGATACAACTTCTTCAACAAAAAATTCTGCAATAAGCTCTACAAAACCTAAGGATTTTTTGGATTTGGCAGATTGAAAATCCAAGTCAAATTCCTGGAGAATGACTATCCTTTTGTTGAATTTTTCTCCAACTATACATCGAGACAAGACATATTGTAAAGGATTAACATCTTCCACTACTGTCGTAGTCCTTAGTAAGATGTAGTGACATAACCTCTAAACAACATACATAACTGCTAACGCCAACTTTTTGATGTGTGAGTACCTAAGTTCAGGGCCAACTAAAGCATGACTAAGATAATAGACGACATGCTCTTAGATCTCATCATCCTCTTGGACTAGCACTACCCCTATGGTCGACTTGGATGCAGAAAGATACAATATAAAATTATGAGAGTAATCTACCGGATGCAATAAAGGTGTCGACAAAAAATCTTTCTTTAATGCCTCAAACACAAGTTGTGTGGTTTCATCCCATACAAATGGGGTGTCCTGCATCAACAGGCGCATAAAACCTTTGGTGATATTTGCATAATTCATGATAAAATGTCGTTGAAGAAAGTTAGACTTTCCTTGCAGGCTCTAAATTTTCCTGATGGAACGAGGAGGAGGCTGATTTACAATGGCCTCAACTTTCAAAGGATCCACCTGAATACCTTTGTTAGAAACAATGAACCCAAGAAACCTACCTGACTCAACACAGAAAACACACTTTTGGGGATTCAAGCGTATTTTGTAATGCCTGCATCTTTCAAAAATTAAATGTAAGTGATCTGGATGGTCGATCCTCTTACAAGAATGCGCCGGCAGGTCATCTAGATAGGGTTCGACAATAGACTTGATATCATGAAAGGAAAAATTCATTTCCTGCTGAAAGGTAGACCCTACATTTTTCGATCCAAAAGGAGTATTCTTAGACGCAAATGTACCCCAAGGAAAAATGAAAGTTGTTTTATGTTGGTCTTCCAGCTCGATTTGAATCTGATTATACCCAGAGAAACCATCCATAAATGAAAAGACTTCACTCCCTGCACAAGAATCAATGATTTGATCTATGAATGGTGTGGGATAGTTATCCTTAGGACATGATTTGTTTAAATTGTGAAATTCAGTACAGAAACGTATCTTCCCTTTCTTTTTATCGACAGGAACAAGGTTGGATACCCACTCCATCAAAGCTATCGGGTAAATAAAACTAGCTTTCAGCATCTTTTCAACTTCAACCTTAAGGGCTGCCGCTTTACATAGATTGACAGGTCTAAGTTTTTTTTGAATTGGTTTGGCATCAGGATAGGTTTTA
Source organism: Pseudotsuga menziesii (assembly GCA_001517045.1). Lineage (NCBI taxonomy): Eukaryota > Viridiplantae > Streptophyta > Pinopsida > Pinales > Pinaceae > Pseudotsuga > Pseudotsuga menziesii. The sequence goes on from LPNX011138658.1 coordinate 119,460, forward strand.
ATTTCGTGTTCGAATATCTATGGATCTATGCCCGACATCTCCTCATATGACCAGAAAAACATGTCGCAGAATTCCTTAAATAAGGACGTATAGATAGCAATCTCCTCTAGAGAGCAGTTTGCACCAATATATATATTTTCCACAATGTTGGGGTTCACAGAGATGTTCATAGGAATAGTAACGAAAATATTTTCCATATTCCCCTCGGCAAAGGTTCCCTCCCTTGGTAAGGGATTGATTGGTATAACAACATCACCTACTAGTCTTATGTGGAGCTCTAGATTTTCAATCCTGCTTAACTCTGGAAGAAAGTAGGATCTATGATGAAGATCTTCGCAGATCTTATCTCATCTACTCATAGCTTCCTAAATGGCTTTGTCAAATGGAAAAACCATGTCTAAGCAATCTTCAGTATGCAAAGAGTTCTCTACGCAAGAAGGAAGATAGGCTTCTTTCGGCTCCTCTAAGACTGTAGGAGGGACCGAAACGGAATCAACAGTGGTATTAATGATAGCTTGATAAGCTACTTCTGCTGCCGATAAGGGAACTTTAGGTTGATGATGGGAAGGAAGAATCCAAGGGTCTGTTCTATCGACAACTATCGTGATAGACTTGCCTAAACTAGTAGAACCTAAGTAATTAATTAGGGCTGGGGTATCGAATGTGTCCATTAACAATGAATACATTCCATCCCCTAATCTCTCTAAAATAGGTTTGACCTGATCAACCAATGGCACGGTGGACTCATTAGTTTCCATGTGGCCCTTCTGAGTGAAACTGAGCTGGTCGACTGTAACCAACTTCCCTTTGTGCGGAAACACTACCACCCAAAGAACGACTGATGCAATTGCAGACATGGAATAAGTCCAACTTCTCCCCAGAAGAAAGTTATAATGCAATGGTGCATCTATTACCTCTACTTCAACATACACTTCCTTCCCTTCCAACTTTATCTTGAAAGCTGGTAGGATACCATGTGGACGAAATGACCTTCCGTCGAAAGCAGTAAGCAGGGTGTTCAATGGAACTAGTTCTGGAGATCCAAGAGCCTTCCAACAAGACAAGGACAAGACACATGTAGAATAACCCTCATCGACAACTGACCTTCCAATGGTTTTTTCACCATGGATGACATCTATCAATAAAGCCACATGATACAGCAGGAGAATTTTGACATCAGACAAATTAAACTTCACCATGAGACTCAACGAATCCATACTACCTAAGACTGCTAAGAGTGCATCTCGCTGGTTGGGACAACTCTATAACACCTCCAAAGCTGACATTGCATAAGGGGTTTGGGATAAATCTTCAACTACAGAGTAACTAGCTGTATCCCTGGCATTAGGATTGTGCAATTTTTTCTTGAAGACACCTTTTGGTATCTTAGACATAGTTTCAGCAGGTTTTTCAATTATGAGAGGGTTAGAAGTTTCATCTATATACTTACCCTTCTCAAGAGCCTCAGTCTCATAGTTCTTGTTTCTAGTATAGAAAAATATATGGGATCAAACCATGTTGATATAATTTTGGTCAAGGGCATTAGCAGTGCCCCCTGCTACATTAGAAGTTGAAGTTGAAATATGTCCTTGGGGAAAAGGATCCTTCAGGACAACCGGTTCTTGACTTTTGAGCAGCTTCTGAGCTTGATCTATAAGGGGACATTGATGGGTCAGGTGATCTTCCTGGCACAACTTACACAGAAATTTCACCTTCTTCTTCTCTTTTTTCCCCCCATCAGCATTATTTGTGGGTTTTTTCTTGTTTTGGTTTCCCTCACCTTTCTTCCCCTTTTTCTTTTTCCCACCGAGATGTTGATTTCCCTTTTGGGAGGATTGAGCAAAAGTGTTTTCATTTTGGGATGAGGGGGTATCCTTTGCTGCCTCCACTGTAGACTGTTTAACGGACAACTCATGGATTTTTTTTTCCAAATATTCTACAGTGGGAGATTTAACTGAACCAACCACACCATCGACATGGGGTCCAGGCTTAGGTTTCTTGACACTATGTGTTGGCCTTGGTGCATCAAGGATGATTTCATATAGAATAGCAGACTGGGAGTATATTAGATCCATCTATTGGGCCCTGAGGATAGCCGCTTCCTCATTAGTTACTCCCGAAGTGGATACATCCTTAGATATATACATAAATAAGGACTTAAGTAACCATTCTAATAAAAGCTCAGGAGGGATAGTGGCCTTAATGAGCCTCTTCTGCCTTCACCACTCTTGGATGTGATCTGAAATGTGAGTGGCTTTGTCCTTCCGAAAGGTGGACAATAATTCTATGCCGGAATCATACCAGACAGGAAGTTGGAAATGGTTAAGGAACACATTAGCTAAGTCCCAAAAACTACCAAACGCAACAAAGGGCAGTTCAATGTACCACTTTGTTGCGGCACTAGTCAGAGTTCTTTGGAACAATCTCAATTGAATAGTGTCATCATTTAGTGAATTAGAAGAGCACCACAACTGAAAGGTGGTGATATGAGCCCCTGGGTCTTCACCAACTTTGCCTTCAAATTTTGGAATATTTGAGAGTAACTTGGTAGGGACAGGTGGTCAGGTCGCATTATGTCTCAACGGGTCATTCATTAACTTGGAAAAATCTGGCAAGTTCAAAGTTGCCAGGAAAGGAATTTTGGGCCTAACTGGAGCCTGAAAAGTACCAACTTGGGAAGTAGAAGGACTTTCCCCTAGTTCCCAAATGTAAAGGCAGGGTTTCCCCTAGCTACAGGTTGCAAAGTAGTCGGACTACTTTGAAAAGGATTTCACCCATAAGCCAGTGGATTATTCATGTGTGGTGTAGTGTATGTGGTTTTAGCTGCTCTAGTTGAAACTGGAGTTTGGAAAACAGAAGTAGGTATCCCTCCACTAAAAAGCGAGAAAGGAGAGCTCATGAAAGGAGTTGAAACCAATGTTTGAAAACCTTGACCATAAGTGTTAGTGTTTCCAAACTGTACCCCTACATAAGCAGATGTAGGGCCTACATATGGAGTGGATGGGGGGATGTGCCACTCCATTCCAAGGAAAACCCTGCACAAATGAAGAGGATCCAACAGGACCACTCTGAGAAGTGTGTGCAAAATAAGGAGAAGCAAAAGGTACACTGGGAATCCCAGTGACCACCCCACCGGAAGTTCCTACTACATTTGTGGAATTCAGTGGTTGGACCACCCAACTAGCTGGAGTTAAAGGAGTAGTAGGTATATTTGTTCTAGGGGTACAAACTGGGGTAGGTGGCACTCCTTCAGCTGGAATAGCTGAGATGGGGGTAGAAGGACTCTCTCCTTCACTAGACATTAGTCTGTTCACATGAACACGAATCACAGGTGAATTGAAAGAAAGAACCTAGACAATCATAGGATCGTTTAGGTCAGTAAGAGGTGAATTAAAGTTTCTTGCGAACTCGTCATCCTGTAAGTATTCTATCTCTACTGTGTTTGTAACAACTTGGTTTGTCCTAAGTTCCGGTTCACCCAGAACTTCTCTAATTCCCACCGGTTCAAAGGAACCGTCTGTGTCTAATCTCCGCCTTTGAGGGGGAGGTGGAGGCTCCACTATAGTAAATGGAGGAAGTTTTGCAACCTTCTTGACATTCTAAGAGGTTGGTCCTCCACGATTGAAAATTTGACTCTTCACACACCCTAAGGACAGCTAAACACAAACCAACCACACAGCAGTCACTACAAAATTTCCTAAAGTCACAACAAACACAAGGGGCAAATATATGCTTTCCAGAAGAAATATGAGAGACAATTACTTGGTGTCCTTGTAGATGTTCTTAGGAACAAGTGGAGGAATCACCCACCTCCCTCCCACACCTTCTACCAGGGTTACCTTCCAAGCCCGTCCAAGATCAACCAGAAATAGCCTTCTGGTGTACCTATGTATGAACCCTAAATGTCAAAGAGACTAAAGGCTACCTCAACTATATTGATAGTCTGGGGGGACAGTCGCAAGCTTGGTTCATACGCATGGGTAGGTTAGCAAATCCTGAAACCATCTCAACACCAGGAACTGCATGAGGCCAAGAGGGTGGTATTGACAGAAGTCCCCAGATGCACAAAAAAATTGGTCTATGCTTTGGCAAGGAATCAGAGGGTTATCTCCTCAGTCCAAGCCTCCACGTGGCCTCATTCTTAACTCCCATTTGAGAGGATCTTCCTAGATACAATCAACACAAAAGAGGGTTTACCTATCGATAGGACAACTACAACTGAATTTAAACACGTGTGGAGAGTTTAAACTCCCTATTCCACAAGTCTAGTCTAAGCTAGTTGGTGTATGAGCCTATAAAATAAAACTTACTAATAATTTTTAAATTATATCGTTCATTTTAAGGGTTGTTCTTAATGATAAGGTAAATGGTGTGAAATACTGTGATGTTATAGACTCGATAAGAAAAAAGAAAATTTCAAAGTAAATTGAAACTACTTAAACCAAATTTATTTTCTTTTTGCAAATATAAGAGAATGAAATTGAAATTAAGTGCAAGAAACTAAGATTTCTTTTTATAATTTTTGAAATTTTATTTGAAAAATACTGAAAAGGAAATGACTAAATGCAACTAAATGCAAAAGTATATAAAAAAAAATTCTTCATTTTTTCAAATTCTTCAAAAACTACAATGCAACTAAGTGCAAATTTTTTGAACAAGTTTGAATAATCAGAGCATATAATAAGCAAAATGAAGTATAAAGGACCCAAAATAACCAACTTCAACCAATCAACAAGAAGACTTGGAAAAAACCTGACTTGGAGAAACTATTAAACCCAAACAGTCCACTAGATTCACAAAAGAACAAGTGATAAACTGAAACTACAAAATGCAGTACATAGTATAAAGTATCCAAAGCCCTAATCACTAACTCAGACAAAAAGCACTGAACTCATAAACCAAGCAGGAGGACCATCTTCAAATCACAAGATGAAAGAAAATTCAAACAAACAAAGCTCAAAGGCTTGAAGACAAGAAAATGGTGTGACACACAAGACTTTAGACTCACAGAATCAGGCCACTAATAGAAAACTTCCAAGAAAGCAAAAAACCAAAAAAGACAGGGACAAGAAAACCCTACCAAAATTTTATGCTGCTACAAGATATATGCGACTGTGTATGTAGGAATCTTGCATACCATACACGACTGTATTATAGAGAAACCCATGTATACAAGGTCTTATACACGACTGTATATCACAGCAACCGGCGTATACAGCTACACACAGAATAAAAAACAGGCAAGATAAAAATGACTACACACAGAATCAGAAACAGAACAAAGACTGGTAAAGAACCTACAAGATAAACCCACAACAGGTTGGACTATTCCCCAGTGGAGTCTCCAGTTCTATTGTTCAGGACATTACACCCTTATAACCTAGGGTCCGGGGTTACCAACTTACTATTATACTTGCAAACAATCAACTTTTACAGAATATGGAATGAGAATAGGAAGATAACTTGGCTTAACCAGTTTATGACGGTTGATCTAAGCTTGGTCTTGTCTCGCTCCAATCTCCTCCAAAGCTTCTAGGGATGCTTCTCTTCACCTGCAAAGAGCCAATCCTTCAAGCAATATCACATATATATACAAATCAGAGGTTAGATGAAAAGCATATTAATCATATAATTGAACATATTCATTAAACCAATATGGCATGATACAAGCACAATACAAGATCGGAAGAAGAATTCTCTTTATTAACAAACAATGAATAGGTAAGAATACAATCTAGCTTCTGACATAAGGAATCCTCTGCAACCGAAGATTCTAAGTTATGCTGCTCCAAGACTCTGAAGGTATACCACCAGCATAACGTTTCTCTTCAAAAATTGATTGATTAGCCCCATCCCAAGGCATCTATTTATACTTTGGAAATAGAGAGGTTTCGAAGGTTAGGATGGTTGAGATGGTTGGGATAGTTACGAATTAGGGCCCAACTAATCTCATCTAATCATGATTTATATTTTTTAGGGTCGAAGTAAGGTATACGTGAGTATTAATATAGGAAAGTCGCGTATGATACACGTGGTTCTCAAAGGGAACTCGCGTATGATACACGTGGTTCTCAAAGGGAACTCGCGTATGCAAGGTATATGCGGGTTGCAATGCATATACTCATGTATGATACACAAGTTGCAATGCACATAGTCGCGTATGCAACCCAAAACTCAAAATAAAAATATATAAGGCTAGTTTGAGGATAATGCATCAAAGGTCATGCACATCTATAGTGTTTTGGCCACTTCAATCCTAATTGTCCTTTTTTGTAACAACATGATGAATGTCGACACTCTAAAGGAGAAGTGCCATTTTGGATGATAACAACAGTTACTTTACTTTACTTGATGTAATGGGTGACCTATGGTCTTAGTTACCAGGGTGCACAGATTTTCCAACTTAGAATTTAGGGGGGGTGTTAGGATTATTAATCCTCCCTTGTCTAATTTTTCCATATTTCTAAATCATGAGTCATGCCTAAATCAGGAATCCATCTAGTCTATTTTTAGTCACTAGCACCATTGGGTCCACTTGGCCTAATTAGGGCACATGTTCCAGTTACTAAAGTTTGTGTAACACTAATTGAGGCCTACTGCCACTTATTGCATTTGAATGCATCAGTTTAGGAGCCTCCTAGATCAATCCCTACAATTTAGGAGCCACTGGGAGCGTTAATACAAACCCAGGTTAGTTGAGTTGAGTTGGTGACTAGTCAAACTCAGTTAGGAGTCAGTTACATTCAGTTCTAGTCCTCTACATTTAGTTAGCGCTAGGTTTGTGTGGCTGCATGTAGGAGAGGTGCATTCCTCACCTACCACAGACATAGTAAGCTTAGTTAAGACTGAATTAGACACTTGATTTGTGATTTAGAAGTCCAATGAACTCCAATAATGATTTAGACAAGGTCAGTTAACCATTCAGTAAAGTAGAGTCTAATCAATTCGAATTTCCTCTCATTGATTTGAATTGCTTGTGGCTATTTAGCCATTGTACTTCATTGTAATTATTATCTAATTAATTTTGATTAATGAAAGCATTCACAGTTGCAAGCCATTTTTTCATTGTTTCATTCTTCAATTACCAAGTAAATTGTGTGATCTATTCTTGTGAGTTGGGTGTTGATCCATAGATCTATGTGCTCAATTTAATAAGAAGAACAAAGGCTCTTTAAGAAATTTTCAATTCCACGTGATAATCAAGGTATGGGTACATGACAGTGTGGTATTAGAGCTGTGGGTTGCAGCATTGGGCCTTGATGGGCCAAGTTGAATAGTTAACACAGTTGTTGGTAAATGGTTTTTACTTCTGATTTTATTATGCAGCTAACATTTTTGTTTATTAACACATTTTGCAGAATTATAGTCGCCTTCAAAGGGAAGCATTCTAGATAGTGCAGTTCGGTAAAGTTGGTTTGGCTGAGCCATGAGAACCAACATGTGTGAGGATGCACAGAACCCCAATGAATGCAAGGAAGATGCCATGGGGGGAAATGTTCAAGTTGGAAATGCTGATATAGAGTCTAATGGGAGGAGGTTTCAAGATACTCCCCTAGATTTTGCAGCCACCATGAGAATCCTGAGGGTGGAGATGCAAAGCTACAGGGAAGATAATAAAAGATTGGTTAAGGCTCTGGAGGAGAAGAATCAGCTGAATGTAGCCACTCTACAAATTTTGACATACATTCAGAGGCGGATGAACTATGAGGACCGAACAATAAGACCAGAAGGAAGTAAGAGCACTGCTAGAAGAAGAAAGAGATCTCCTAGTGGGTCATTTGACTCTAAAGGATCCACTGGTGATTAAATTTTTTCTTCTCATGATAATAAGAGAAAGAGGCACTACTAGAACCGTTCACATGATGAATTTAAGAAGGCAAGGCCTACTACCTTCAATGGTGAGATAAAGAATGGTCAAGAAGCTCAAGCTTGGCTTCTTGGGATGAGAAAATATTTCCAAGTTCAAGACTACTCTGGAAATATGAAGGATATAGTATCCATCTTCAATTTGAATGGAAGAGCATCCATATGGTGGGAGCACTTCAGGAAGGTGAAAAATATTAATGAAAGGAAGATTGTGTGGAAACAATTCCAAAATTATTTCAAGCATAAGTACCTCTCTGACATGTACTATGATGATAAGATCAAAGAATTCCATGAGCTAAGATTGTGACAGCAGACCGTGGAAGAGTATGCAAACATGTCTTGGATCTTTTGAGGTATGTCAAGTACATCAAAGATGAAAAAGTGAAAATCCAGCATTTCCTGAGTGGATTGCCTCAGTCCTACAAAGACATAATTGAGTTTTATGAACCTAGAACTCTAGAAGAAGTGATAAGGAAATCTAAGTATTGCTATGAGAAAAGAAAAGGAAAACATGATTATCATAAGACATGGAAGGACAAGAAGAATGAGAATTCTGACCAAAGGAAGAAAGGTTTCAAACCTTCTAACTTCAAGAATCAACAGAAGCATCCATCCCAAGTTGAGAAGCAGCCAGCTAGAGTGGTGGAAGAAAATCCAAGATAACCACAACAGAATAGAGAACCACTCCAATGTTGGAAATGTGGAGGACCCCACATGCGTAGGATTTTCCCACTTGAGAATGAGAATGAAAGGCCAGCTTACAACATTCAAGAGGTAGAAATAGTGGGTCAAGTAGCAAGGGTCATCCCTAGGATCTATGCAACACTGGAGGACCGCCAGGCATATCACCAGTCAACTATGGTTGATGTTGCAGGTAATATTGTTGAGCAATATGTCTTTATTTTGATTGACCCTGGTTCTACTCATAGATACATTTTTCCCGGAGTAGTAGATATTTATGCTTTTAAGAAAGTAAAGCATAGAAAATCATGGTTAGTTGAGATAGCCACTGGAACTAAGAGAAGAGTTAGTGAAGTGGTATGACAGTGTGGTAGAGAAATGTCGAATGGTGATGAATGGATTGGTCACTTGTTTAGATCTGAATGTTCTACCACTTGGTTCCTATGATGTTCTCATTAGATTGGATTGGTTAGAAGCTCACAGAGTAAATATCGATTGTTATAATAAGACTTTTGAATGCATGGATGAAGAAGGTAAACCAAGAGTTGTAAGAGGCATTCCAAAGGTGATTTCTGTGAGGCATATTTCAGCAATGCAGTAGAAGAAGTTTTGTAGGAAAGGATGCTAGTTGTATGCAGCTCATGTGTTGGAGGACTTTCATGTGTTGTAGGAATTTAGGTATTTTTTTCCTATGAGATTCCAGGGCTTCCCCCAAATAGAGACATTGATTTCACAATTGAGCTTCTGCCAGGAGCAGCACCAGTGTCCAAGGCAGCCTATAGAATGAGTACACCAAAAATGCTATAGCTAAAAAAGTAGTTGTAAGAGTTATTGGAGAAGAAGTATATCAGGCCGATTGTGTCTCCTTGGGGAGCACTAGTTCTTTTTGTGAAGAAGAAAGATGGTACACTCAGGTTGTGTATTGATTACAGACAGCTGAAGAAATTCACAGTGAAGAATAAATATCCTTTTCCTAGAATTGATGACCTCTTTGATCAAATGAGAGGAGCAAAGGTATTTTCCAATATTTACTTGAGGTTTGGTTACCATCAGGTGAGAATCAAAGATGAATACATTCATAAGACAACCTTTAGGACAAGGTATGGAAATTATGAGTTTGTAGTGGTACCATTTGGTCTCACAAATGCACCAGCTACATTTATGTGCCTTATGAATAGTGTCTTCAATATGTATTTGGACAAGTTTGTTCTTGCTTTCCTTGATGACATCCTTATTTATTCTAAGAATGAGGAAGAGCATGAAGAACACCTGAGATTGACATTGCAATTGCTCAGGGAGCATCAGTTGTATGCAAAGTTGAGCAAGTGTGACTTCTATAAAGACAAAATTCGGTATTTGGGTCACATTATCTTAGAAGAGGGTATATCTGTGGACCTTGACAAGATTGAAGCCATTATGAATTGGCATACTCCAAGAAATGTGACAAATGTAAGATATTTTAGGGGACTTGCAGGATACTACAGGAGATTCATTGAAGGGTTCTCCGAGGTTGCACATGCCATCACTTCTTTGCAAAGGAAGGGGATAAAGTTTGAATGAACATCAAGGTGTGAAGAAAGATTCCAGTAGCTGAATAATATTCTCACAAGTGCACCAGTCTTGAAAGTTGCAGACCCAAAGAAAGATTTTTTGGTGTGTAACGATGCATGCGGTCAAGGACTTGGAGGAGTTCTTATGCAATACAACCACGTAATATGTTATGACTCAAGAAATTTGAAGGAGCATGAGAAGAACTATGCCACTCATGATCTAGAACTTGCAGCCATAGTACATGCTCTCAAGATGTGGAGGCATTACTTAATGGGCATAAGATTTGAGCTAAGGACAGACCATTGTGGTCTGAAGTATTTGTTTGATGAGCCTACTCTAAATGCTAAGCAAGCTAGATGGATGGATTTTTTACGTGAGTTTGATTTTGAAATCAAGCACATAAAGGGAAAAGAGAATAAGGTAGTTGATGCACTCAACAGGAAGGTGTAGGAAATGGGCGTGGCATCTCTTAATATTTTCCAATCAAAATTGAGACAGCAAATTGTTAGTCATACTGCTAAAGATTAAATGTATGTGCAGGTAAAGGACAAGTTGCAGTAGCAAAGCCTTGAAAAGAAGTATGAGGAATATAAATTAGAAGAATATGGAATCCTTACTTATAAGAACATAATTTATATTCCGAATGTAGCAAATTTGAGGAGGGTTGTTATGGATGAGATCCATCAAGCTCCATATTTTGGTCACCCAGGATATCAGAAGACAATTACTACATCTAGAAAGAAGTACTTTTGGCCGGGAATGAAAAAGGACATAGCTGAATATATTTCAAGGTGCATGAAATGTCAACAGGTGAAGGTTGAGCATCAACACCCAACAGGTTTGTTGCAGCCTTTTCTAGTTTCAGAATGGAAACGGGAAGTTATTTCCATGGATTTTATTACATTATTGCCAATGACTTGGAGACAACATGATTCCATCATGGTTGTGGGTCATTTGAAGTGCTTGAAATAATAGGGCCAGTTTCATATAAACTTTCATTTCCTGCTAGCATTAGGGCTCATAATGTTTTTCATGTTTCTTTGCTTAAGAGACATGTACATGATCCTAACCATGTGATAAATTGGGATGTGATTCAGGTGGAACCCAAGGGATAATTCCAAATTGAGAAAATGTACATCCTTGGAAGGAAGGTCACAATGCTCTGGAACCGAGCCATAGGGAAGGTGAACGTGCAATGGGAGCACTACGGTCCTGAAGAGGCTACATGGGAGATGGAGGATTCCATGCGATTGGTACATCCATTTTTGTTCAATTCTGTGGAGCACTAAGGGCGGTACCAGTGTAGCATTTTTTATCAATTTTATAAAGCACTGAGGACACTGCTTTTGAAGGGGGAGGGGAATGTAACACCTCGGTTTTGACCCCATTTGCATTAAATATATATGATGTAATATTGTAATTGATCATGGCGTGTTTTATGTTTCGGCGATTAAAATTGATGTCGATGGTATTTTGTGCTAGCTAACACATTATAATTTTGGACATCATATAAATATGCAATTTAATTAAAAACCCACAACCAGCTATGTTAATGAAACAAATAATGATATGGGGGCATAATTTCCTAAGGATGAGGAGGGGCGATACTTAAACTTGAGCCATTGGGGAAAATCCATGTGTCAAAAGAAAACACCAAAATACCTATGCCCATTCCCTCATGCATTCATGTTTTGGAGAACAGGGGACATTTTTTCTCATCCATCCTTCACGTTTTCAGTTTTTTTCCTCATTTTGCATGCCCAGTCCATCATCTGTCTTTCACCAAAATGTTGTGATCCATTCTAATCATTCTCTTTTCCATTCTATTCATGTCTGTTATGCATTCATCATGCTTGCATAACCGTGTTTTGTTCTGGGTCGATCACCTATTGTTACCATCCTCAACTGTGCAAAGGTTTGGGGTCTTATTGTTTGTTGAACGAATGAGCAGTGGAGATAACTTGATTTTATGAGAAAAGTGGTCATCTATGGTTTCCTTAGTATTGTTGTGTAATGATATCCTCTATCACAGAGTGAGTGGAATCCTATTTTGCTGTGTTGACCTTGTGGTTTGCTGTGTGTGCATATTTTTCCTTGTTCTGAACCGGTTTGGAGTGGAATTGGGTCTAAACTAGCTTGATAAACCTAGTGTAGGAAGGAACCTCACAAATAGATCTAGAGGGGTTGTTTGTTAGAATAATCAACCCATAGTATTTACCCACTTAGACATTAATTCATTTATTTTTGTCTTATTTTCCTAGTCCATGAGTCCCACCATGTGCAAGTTGCTAATTGCCTATCCATAGAGGTCAAACTTGCCATTATTGACTCATGGAGCGCTTGGGAAATCCTTAGGAATCAAATCTACTTTATTCCTGGCCTCCTAGGTGCCCATCTGCTTTTTTTTCTTTATTCCCTGCTTTTTCAGTGTTTTAAGGCACATAGGAAAGCAAGACTAGGTGAGGTGAATCAGCTTTGTTTCCTCTTCCTCCTCCACTCTTTCCTCCATGAAAAAGCATGTATGAGCTGCAATTTGACCACTATTTATCTTTCCTATGCGCCCTTGCTAATTTGTGGGGTCCTTGATAGATTTGGGATCAGCTTTTTACACCTATGGGGGATTTTCCTATTTTGGGTAAGCCTGCTTTATGCTAGATTTGGATGATTCCTTATGCATTCGATTTGCTCATGTATTCTATATATTCATCATCCTATGTTATTACAGGTTTGGCTATTGCACACTCAGTTAATATAATTTTGTGTTACAGCTCCATATTCAGTCTCCATTGTTGATAATTTTTCATGATCAATTGTTAATTGTTGTGG
>LPNX011138658.1:136246-212109 GCA_001517045.1 Pseudotsuga menziesii
GGAGCCTATGTTATTATAGGGTTGGCTATTGTACACTCAGTTAATATAATTTTGTGTTACAGCTCCATATTCAGTCTCCATTGTTGATAATTTTGCATGATCAATTGTTAATTGTTGTGGGTGAAATTAATCTACTGCAGGCCTGAATTTCTAAAATTCAGGCCTGAATTTCTACATTTTTTTATTCTTTGCACACCCTAAACAACACTAGAATGGAAGGCATGTCCTAAGGGACTATGTAGGAGAGAAGGGGATGCTTCCTTGTGTTGGGTGTGTATATGTTTTAGGATCCAAGCCCAATATAATGCAAGTGTCCATATCTTGGTGGTTGAGCTCACTAGCTTAGCAGTTCAATATTTCTAGCTCCTTTGCAGCCTGATAATCCCACCTATTAGTCAGCTTGGATGGTCCTTAAGGTGAATGTTGGCTTGATTGACGATAGTATGACAAACCCAACAGTATATTGGGTTGTTTGTTTGCAGCCTGATAAACCCAACTGTGTTGGATTGGCTGAGTTTTGTTGTATCATTGGATATGTGTGAACTTGCTAGTGTTCCTTATTCCTTATGGGAATCATGCCCAGCTTGGGGGTGGTAGTGCTTTTGAGAGATTGATGAGCGCACTGGCATGTGGTTGGGTGGAACATTGTAGTGATGTAGCTAGTTGTGGAACAAGCTTCTTTCAAGATAAGTATTTCTTGTGTGTAATCTCCGCAACTGTATTTTGTTTAATGAATTGTGATAACCATGTTTAATGCTTTGATGAATGTATTTTCTTCTGCTATATATTGCATGTTTTACACATCTGTGAATGTTTTTAAGTTAAATGCATTCTATATTACATTATGGGGCTTAGATTGTCAGATTGGTGATGGCTTGAATGAACAAATATTCCCAAGACTTCTGTTAACAGGTTGAATTTCCTTCCGCAACTCTCCTTTCCACAACTTACGGGACGCGGTATCGAAATTTCCATATTTCCCTGATTCCACAAACTCAGGATTTCCACACCACTGATTCTTACAGGTTTATTCTCAGTCGTTGATCTATTCCATATGCAAAACAAATGGTGACCATTTATTTCTATCGAGATCTTTCTCCATCGTTCGATCTCCTCTGAGATCTTTCTTCGTAGATCGTCGAATTGATCACTGACAGTATCTATTTCTCTACTGTTGGGAAGTTGGATAATTTATACATAGACTTGCATTGAGTGAACACAATATGAGTTCATGCCTCTATAGATTTCTTCAAAATCGGGAATCCGTCAAAATACATACAGAATTCAATGAACTTCGAGATGGATGCTCCATAAACAATCAGAGAGAGCGGTTATGGTCATGTTCTCTCTCTAGTGGATTGGAGGGGACGTGACAGTGTGGTATCAGAGCATGAATGTTGAGGAGTGTTTTCACAGCCATGCCCGGTGATTCAAAGAAGAACAAAGGTTCTTTAATAAATTTTTAATTCCACATGATAATCGGGGTATGGGTACATGACAGTGAGTGTGTGTGTCAAATAGAGAGTCTCACTCTCTATTTATACTATTTTTCCACTTGACAATTAATTACCAGGGCCGACCTTACAAGGAGAGTCTAATAACCCTAGTAACCCTGAACTGTGGGAACTATTTCCCTGACTTACAAAGGAGGGTTAACCTCTATGACTTTACATAAATTTATTATATTAATTATTCTCCCAATAGGAACATCGGGCTACAATGAAATACAATATAAAATATATAAGGGAATACATTCCAAAGTTACAAATACATCAACACTCCCTCTAAACTAGAAAGGCATTCTCTTGACACAGTTCATCAGCACAAGTCTTCATTACTGGATCATCATCAAAGTTGGATCATCATCTAAGCTGGATCATCATCATCACTGCTTCCACTATCCCAAGAAAATGGTCATTAGAGGAAATTTGGGGTCTAAAATGGGCCTTATAAGAAAACATGCCAAAATAAGTTTTTGTGAGTTGGAATTCAAGAACCAATAGAATTTCAATAAAATAAGTAAACCATAATGGTTGAATTGGCATATTTGTCATTAAAAAAAACTACTTTTTTTGTTCGTATTTTCGACATATCTCATTGTGTTTTTACTCAAATTTCAACCAGGAGAGCTCATTGGATGTGGAATTTGATTCCGTATCCAACAAGTACCCATGCTGCATACTTTTGACGGACCCCGCTACCCCAAAAACAAGAAATACCTGAAAAAATGTGATGATGATGTCATCATCACGTTTTTTCAGGTATTTCTTGTTTTGGGGGTAGCGGGGTCCATCAAAAGTATGCAGTGTGGGTACTCGTTGGATTCAGAATCAAATTCCGCATTCAACGAGCTCTCCTGATCGAAATTTGAGTAAAAACACAGGGAGATATGTTGAAAATACGAACACAAAAAGTAGTTTTTTTCTTTCTTCCTCCATAATTAATTATTATTATTTTATTATTTTAACCATTATTTTATTATTTTAACTATTATTTTATTATTTTCCTTAGGAGGCCCATTTTAGACCCCAAAATTCCTCTAATGTCTATCTCTCAATTCTACTCATCATAGGAAGTTCTACAGAGCCATCCTTGATGGATGTAGGCCTAGCCTCCACGTAGGTCTTCACATATTCAGCACTTATATATAACCATGGGAAGAACCAATCCTGCCACCATGTCAGAAAGGCACAACACTTATATTTGACCATGGGAGGAACCAATCATGCCACCATGTCAGAAAGGCACATCACTTATATCTGACCATGGGAGGAACCAATCCAGCCACCATGTCAGAAATTCATAGCACTTACATCTGACCATGGGAGGAACGAATCCTGCCACCATGTCAAAAAGGCACATCACTTACATCTGACCATGGGAGGAACCAATATTTCCATCATGTCAGAAAGGCACATAACTTATATATGACCATGGGAGGAACCAATCCTTCCACCATGTCAGAAATGCACAACACGTACATCTGACCATGGGAGGAAGCAATACTACCACCATTTCAGAAAGGCACAACACTTACATCTAACCATGGGAGGAACCAATCCTGCCACCATGTTAGAAATTCACATCACTTACATCTGACCATGGGAGGAATCAATCTTTCCATCATGTTAGAAAGGCATAGAGGTTACATATGACCATAAGAGGAACCAATCCTTCCACCATTTTAGAAATGAACAACGTGTACATTTGACCATGGGAGGAAGCAATACTACCACCATTTCAGAAAGGCACAACACTTACATATGACCATGGGAGGAACCAATCTTGCCACCATGTCAAAAAGGATCTTCACTTACATTTGACCATGGGAGGAACCAATCTTTCCACCATGTCAGAAAGGCACAACACTTACATCTGACCATGGGAGGAACAAATCCTGCCACCATGTTAGAAATGCTCTTGGACTCGTCACTTCTCCTTGGAAGGAATCTTGATCTGGAGAACGCCAATCTTCTCCCTGAAGTACTCAATCTTCACTTTGGCCATTTCTAGCAAAGAATCACATCAGGGCTGATTACATCCAAGGATAATCTGCGAGCTTCACCATGACTGATTACATCCAAGGATAGCCTACAGGACTGTTTATGTCTGAGAAACCTACAATATTCACCAGGATTTTATGTTCAGATAAATTGTCTCATCGGCTAAGCTAGAACTCCCTCTTTCGAGAGATCTCAATCTGGATCACAAAATAGAGCTTCACTGCTCCTCTTCTTCTTCGGTTGTACTCGGTGCCATGCAGGACTACTTCCCTTGTAAACCAAGAGATCACACCTGATCCCATACTAAAGCAGCACCCTGAAGTGCTCTTCCTCTTAATGGCACTGCCTTCCCAATCCAAATCCACATAACCCTCCAGGTTAATCTTATGATTCACCTCATACTTGATCCGATAATAAACTCTACCCTTTAGGTACCTCACTACATGCTTTGCAACCATCAGCTGAACATGTCTTCAATCCATTAGGAACTGGCTCAATGTGTTCACAACAAAGAAAATATATGATCTCGTATTCATCTAGTACATCAAGGTCCCAATCATCTAATGATACATCGTGGCATCAACCGACTCTGACGAAGCATCACTTAATAGATTCATGTTCAATGACATAGGTGTGGTCATGGCCTTACAGTCCATCATCCCAAACCTCTTCAAGATCTCTACTGCATACTTCCCTTGTCCCAGGGAGATTCCATCCGCATTATTCCACACCTTCATGCCTAGAAAGTAGTGCATCATATCCAAGTCCTTCATCTTGAACTCAAAAGCAAGTCTCCTTCTTGCAACTTTAATGAATTCCTCTTTTCTGTCGGGAACAAGTCATCGACATAAAACAGGAGCATCATCGGTCTTCTTCCTTCAACCTTGAACTAAAGGTTGGAATCCTCTTTACTCTCATTAAAGCCTAGAGCCATCAGTAATTTGTCCATCCCGTCGTATCATGTCGAACCTCAGTATTTTCTGTATTCACTCCCTTTGAAGTGGAGCATCATTCTCCCTTTATATTTCATACTCTATGTATTGAAACATTCTGTAATGGAGTGACAAGTAGCTTCCTCTGCTATTAATATTCTATGTATCCATATAGGGTCACTAGATACCAATATCCTCTATCTTGAACCTTTTCAAAAGTTCTTCTTGCACCTGTCTGTGAGCTTGTCATCTTTAGTTGCTCCAATTTTCTCTTCTCTTATTATGAGTCGAGCTTCTTCTTGTGTGCACTCTTCCCAGAGTCTACTGAAGGTAATCACTTCCTTCCGGCACACATTCCTTGAATGAATGAATCCTGATCCTGGGAGGCCATTCAAGGTGGTTATAAAAATATCTTATTCTTCTTAGATTGCTTCTTCATAGCATCGAAAACTTCCTTTTGGTGTCTTCAAGAATGACACATGAGGAATGAGATGATATTTAATAGAATCTTCAATGATTTTCTTGGATCTAGACTTAGATTCATCTCCCTCTAGCTCTTATAACTTCTTTACTGAAATACTGATCTAAGTCAATTTCTTCAAGGATCACAGAGTTCCTATACTTCTTCTGATTTATATTCTTCCCTTCAAATAGCTTGGTCAAGGAATCAAACATCTATCTAGGTGTCTTTAGGGAAGACATTTGTGGTATAAGGTGATCCTTGATATAATCAGTAATAATCCTCTTGTCCTTGACCAAGTTCTTCTTGTGTAAGGCTTTTAGCCTTATCTCCCTCTAGAACTGGAACCTCTCCACTTATCTTAGGTGTCCAATTCATTTTCTTCAAAAACTAGTGAGATCCTATAATTCAATTCTTGGAATTTGTTAGCTTCACCAAGCTTATCATCAAGCTGGTGGGATTAGTCATTTTGAAATGAGAACCTCAAATGTAAATAGCAAAAGATTAGATCTTACCGATTTGAGGTGTCCATCCTGGTTCCGGATCTGGATGATCTAGGGTTTGTCAAAGAAACCCTAATTTTAAAAACTTGGAATCTTTCAGATCTGATTGGATAGAAATATGCACCTCCTCAAGGCGAGTTGAGCATCATATCCATTTTCCCAAAACTGTGATCAGAACTGCAAAATATTTGATTCTCTAGTTTTCTTCAATTTGTTCTACATACTTTCCTGATATTGTTTCTGAAATATATCCAAAATTAATTCTCCTCTATGTCTAAAACTTTGCATTTATGTATCCTCTTATGTCCTCTTTCCAACACCACATGTTTGAGAAGAATTGGTGTCACCAATTGGGACTTATGATAGTTTTTCCAAGGTTACTTATTTCAGGACTGTTTCACATAGTGAACTTGTATAGACTTCCACGTGTCACTGTTTCACCTTCGGGGTCTGAAAATTTTACCAAAGAAAGTACAGTCTGTTCCCTATCTGAAACATCTTTCAAAATTTCATTTCAACCTTTGTATCCCAATATATAGCAATTTTACCTAGTTGTCCTATGTAGGGATGAATCCAGGGAGAGGATGGAACCCTGATTTGGAGGAATCATATCTCCCAAAATATAGCGAATATGAGGCTGGAATGTTTACACAAGGTACATCAGGAATTTATCTTCGGCCTGTAAACATTTTTCCTCCTGATCCTTATACAATCTAGCGATATAGTGAATTCACCAAAATGACTAGTTTTAGTATTTTAGGGTTTTCTGGTCTGGGGTCAAATTAGGGTTTGAATTTCCCGGAGTTTTACCCAACCAAAAATTTCAATCTTGGTCTCTAAATTTTGATTTTGAGGAGAGAAATCCTATGTTGGGATCACTCAAAAATTTGTCTTCTGTGAAAATCCCTAATTTCCCGTAGTAGTGACAGGTCAAAAACTGAAAATGCCTAGAATCAAATTCTGCTTCGACAGAAAGGTGCCTCCTTTTGCTGATGATATGTGGAGAGAGACCGAAAAAATAAGAAGCCCTAGATTTTGTAGATGCACAATGTCTTCTTCTCAGGTTATCTCTAATCCCATGTTATATTTTTATCATTTAATCAATATGATCTAGGATCTTATCTGAGAGAATAACATGCACAACAATAATCACAAGAGACAAGAGACACAAAGAGTTTTCCCCGGGGAAACCAAAAAGGAGAAAACCCCGCAACTTCCTCAGAGATAGAATGAGCACCAATAGCAAAATTAAAACCCAAATACATAAATATGATCTCCAACAGTTGTTCTCTCTCTCAGTTGTACAAGCTCCTCTTATTTCACTCATGCACTATAGTTGAGTGAGTGTGTGTGTCAAATAGAGAGTCTCACTCTTTATTTATGCTAATTTTCCACTTGACAATTACTTACCAAGTTTGACCTCACTAGGAGAGTCTAATAATTCTAGTACCCCTCAACTATGGGGACTAAAGCCCCGACTTACAAAGGAGGGTTAACCTCTATGAATTTACATGAATTTATTATATTAATTATTCTCTCGATAGGAAAATTGGGGTACAATGAAAATCAATACAAAATATACAAGTGAATACATTCCGAAGTTACAAATACATCAACAAGTGTTCCTTGGTGGTATCCAAAGTTTGGCCACTATGGTTACCTTGCGTCAAGTGTGGATCAAAAATTAGTCCTAGGTGGTATACTATCATCTCCCTAACAAAAAGGTGAATGCCTCTGTTGCGTTGCAAAAATACCACATTTTATTCATCTTCCATATATCATTTGTCACCTTATTCCAATTTTATCCTTCCATAAAACCATTAATATCCACCACTTTCATAATACATATGAGTTTATATTACCATTTTCCAAATTATTTGTTTGAATTATTTTTAAGATAATTCTTGATTAAATATTAGAAATTAATATATTTTTCATATATATCTCAAATATTTGTGTAAGATTTTGTTGTTGTTGCAACTATCATCCCAAAAACGTTTTTCTACTTTTTAGGGACCCCTACTTTTCCTAGTTTTAGAAAAGCTTTGAAAGTCTATCTTTACCTTGCAAGAGTTGTTTCATGACTTAATTTTTTTGCAAAAGAAACTTTCCTTTTTCACCCAATGTATCGAATGAATTCTTGAAGTTCATTCGACGTATCAGAAGAGTTGTTCGAAGGCTGTATGATTCTCTGTGTCTTACACTTCCCAAAAGTCTTGCAAAATCCTCCCGATACATCAGATGTACCTTGGTCTATGGTATCAGAAAAAAAATTTCGATGCTCCCCGGTCGATTATCTGAAGTCTTTCCAATGCATCGCGTCGTCTTGTTGTTTCATTTTCTGATGTCCGCGGGAGATTTTGTGTTTTCTACCCACTGTTTCGGTTGTTTGTTTCTGACTGTTCCAAGAGCCTAATGATGATTTCCTTGCTGATGCTTCGGATGCACAGTCTGATTCGTAGTCGATCTCCTTCTCGAAGGATTTTCCAATGCCAGTGCGAGTGTTAGTGGTATGTCTTACCGATTGATCTATGTCCCATTTCAATAGTGTATTGTTGTAGCCAACTTATTAACATCAAGCCCGTTCTTTTTTGCCATCTGAATCCCTCGCATTTGCTCATGGGATCAATTCCGATATTATTTGAGCGCTAACGGGGTTTCTTGCCCAAGGCCATTTATTATGTTTACCCTTGTTTAAGCGTATTTAAACCTCTAAGGGGATTTTCCATGGTTATTGTTGGTCGTTTGCAAGCTGCGGAACTATCAGTTGTCTGAGAGAGTTTAGCTAGCGGGGATCATGTTTTTCCAAGTCGTATTAGTAACAGGTAGGAACTTACTCATTAATTTGTACTGTTTCTTGGCGGTGCATGTTGTAACATTTTTGTTGGGTTATGTTTTCCCATTTTCGGGGGGGGGGGGGGGGGTTTATAATTTGAGGTCAACATGGTTTGTGAAGTGTTATTCTTGAGAGACTAGGGCCTCCAGTTTTCTTGCCTACACAGCCATTGTTTCCCAGCTCTTTCCATGGGGTTTTCCCTGACAGTTGTTTGTAGTAGGAGGGAAGTGGGCATACGAGTGTTACGCCGTCTACACCACTCCTTCATTTCATCAATTAGAAGGTGGCGGTATTGTGGTCATTGGCTGGTAGAAATAGGCATTTTGCGGAGTGTCGTGGGAGGAATTTTACATTTAGGGTGAAAACCCTGGTTATTCATGAAGGTTTTCCTCCCAAGCATCTTCGAGTTTTCCTTTCTCATTGACGGTGTTGACATTGGTAGGGCCTGAGAGATGTGGTGCCATGGTGGGAGCCTTAGGGCTTGTGTAGTAGAATACTTGCATGTGACCCTAGTTCACTTGCCCCTTAAAAATCTTTGAACCTATTGTTTATTTTTCACTTCAAGAGATTACAGCTTAGGGTGGAAACAAATTTTTGGTCAATATGCACTGTGATGATTCGGTAAAATTTATTGTTAAAATTGTTTCTGTTTATGGTAGAATGTATCAATTGCAGTTATATATTTTGGAATAGATTGAATATAATATGTTGTCGTATGATCAAAACAACCTCATCATTCATATAGAAATATGACTCAAAAACAGAAGAAGAAGGTGCAAGCCGCGGACAAGGATCCAGAAATAGAGATTATAACAGGATTTGAACTTATATATGAAGATACCAAGGCTATCATGGGCATCGAACCTGGGTCCAAGTGGGGGGGAATATATCGAATGATCTCCAATTGAAGCGTCCCAGATACAGGATTAGAGGATTTACCAATATATTCCAATATAGATAGGTTAGAAATCATGAAGGTGTTCGAATAATCAACCCATAGTTACCTACATTAGACATTAATTTAATTATTTTTGTCTTATTACCTAGATTCCTAGATTCCATTCTATGCTATTTTCCTTCTGCATGTCCTAGATGCCAACACTTGCTAAAACTGAGTCATGGAGCTCTTTGGAAACATCTTGGAAACCAATTTTAGCATGTATTCTTTATTCCAAATTCTCTAAAGCATATATTTGCTTTTTCTGAAAAGTTGCCTTGCTTTATAGATGTTTTAAGGCAAAAGGAAAAGCTAGTCTAGGTGTAGTTGACTTGTTTTTTGCCCACGTCATCCTCCCTTGTTTTCTCCAAATAAAAGCATGTATGAGTTTTCTTTCCATCCCTATTTATATTTCCCACTTGAATTATCAAATTTGCGAGCATCTACATAGATTTGGAAACTGCTTTATGCACCTATGGGGGATTTGACTAGATTTGGCAAGCTTGCTTTTTTACTATTTTGAATGGAATCCTTGTGCATTCAAACCTATCATGTAATTATATATTATAGCAGCCTATTAATTCACAAGTTTGGCTATTGTATACTTACTCAATACAGATTAGTGTTATGCTCCAATTTTAGTCTCCTTTGGTGTTAATTTTGCATGTTTGATTAGCAATTTGGTGAGTGTAATTGTTCTATCTCTTGGGTTAAATTTCCAAATGGTATCAGAGCCTTTGTATATCGATTTATATCCTTCCAAATTGTTTCTGTAGGCTCGACATCATTGACAGGGATCACATTCTGCTGACCTGAGGGCACAACTACTGAGTTATGGACCAATCTCAGAAGATCATCTTGACTCCATTCAATTTATTTGAGTGGAAAGCTGAGATGGATATATTGTTGAGAGAGAAATGTATCTATAGGGTGACTATGGAAGCTGAGGTAGATCCCAATGCTGCTGCAGAGAAAATTAAATGGCACAACAAGAGGAATGAGGCCTATGGTCTTTTGTGTCTGAGCATCTCAAGAGACCTCCTCTTCCATATTTATAAATTGACATCACCTAATGAAGTGTGGGAGAAGCTAGAAGATATTTTTGGAAAGACATATGATATGAGAGGACATCAAATCAATAATGAGCTGATCTCCTTGAGTCCCGGTATCTTCGAATCATTGCTACTCTACTTTTCCAAGTTTAAGGCCCTTGTTTTGTAGCTAAAACAATGTGGGATCGAAAAGAAGGAAGAGAAACTAGTATTGGGCATACTCTCTAAGCTTGGTTCTAACTATTCAGTGTTTTTTTTGACCTTCCATGCCACCAAGTTGACAGCTCGAGCCTGGAATATTCCTAGGCTTGCAAAGTTCATGTAATCCCTCACACATGAGCAAGATAAGTTGGTGATTATGGGCACCATCAAACCTTCCAAAGACCAATATTTGGTTGCTAGAGATTCAAGTGTGGATTCAAAAAGAAAGAAAAAAACTAAAAATCCACCTGAGCAAAAGAGAGACAAGTCTAAGTCTCAAGAGGAGCCTCAAGGTTTCAAGAAGAATTCACAGAAGAAGAAGAACAAAGGAGAAATGAGCAAGTGCGCATACTGCAGTAAGGGCTATCATCCTGAGAGATCTTGTATGAAGAAGAAAATTGACATGTGGACCCAAATCCTGGAGAAGAATAACATCTCCCTTCCTGATTGCTCAAAGAAGAAGGAAGGAGGATCAAATTCAGAAGACAGAGAGAGAGTACATGCCTTGGTTGCTAGCACATCAAGCTCACCTAGCTTCATGATAGATTTTGGAGCTTCTAGACACATGGTTTCGACAAAAGAGACATTCTCCTCTCTTGACATGTCAAAAGGTCCACCAATATTTTTGGGAGATGACTCTCTCACTGACATTTTGGGGAAGGGTAAGATTGATCTTAACCATGGTAGTTTCAATAATGTATTGTATGTTCCAAGTCTTGCCTCTAATCTCGTGTCATTGTATCAGATGAATCATACTGGGCCTCCCAAGAAGGTCATATTCTCCCATGATTATGTTGAAATCACTGATATTTTGAAAGGTAAAGTCATAGCAAAAGGTGTTGTTTATCACACTTCGAAGGTATACAATTTTTCCCATTTTCTACCCTACTCAAACCCCTCTGCTCTTCTAATTCATGCTAATGAAACAAGCAAGCTTTAGCATGAAATATTTGGCCATCTTAACGACAAGTATATTTCTAATTTGAGTGAAAAATATATGGTCATAGGGTTACCAAAGATCAAGTTTTCTAAGGGAGTCTATCAAGGTTGTATCCTAGGAAAACACCTAGATCACAAGTATGAGAAAGCTAGTCATGAGAGAGCCTATGTACCTCTTGAGTTGGTCCACAGTGACATTGCCGGTACATTCCCTCATATGTCCATGAGTCAAGACAAATATGCACTAACCTTCATAGATGATGTTTCCAGGTATTGTTGGGTTCACTTCCTAAAGCATAAGTATGAAGTTTTTGACGTCTTCAAGGTATTTAGAGCCTTAGTTGAAAACCAGTATGGGAGGAAACTAAAGATCCTCATATCTGAAAATTGTGGTGAGTATGTCAATTCTAAGTTCATTCAGTATTTCAAAGATGCAAGTATTCAGATGCAGCATTCGATCCCTTACACACCACAGCAAAATGGTGTTGCTGAGAGAAAGAACAGATCACTGAAGGAGATGGCAACCTGCATAATGGAGGCTAAGACTTTGCCACCAAATTTTTGGGTCTAAGATATAAAATGTACATCCTACATCCAGAATAGGGTGTCTCATAAGAAACTTGATGGTATGACTCCTTTCTAAGCTTGGAGTGGGCACAAGCCAGATGTGACCCATTTCAGGATTTTTGGCTTAAAGGCTTGGGCTAGAATTCCAACTAAAAAGAGGAAGGACTTGCAACCCCAAATCCAAGAGTGCCTATTTGTTGGGTATTATTAATATTCAAAAGGGTACAAGCTGATAAACTTGAGCACTAACAAATATTTCATTGAAAGAAGTGTTCAGTTCCAAGAAGAGCCTTTAGCAACAGTTGAAGTTGGAGAGTCTTCTTCACCACAAGAACCATTGATTGTAAGTGGACAGACTAATGAGTTTGCTGATTCTAAGATTTCTGATAATGATGATTTGATTGTAGATACTAACAGTCCTACAAGACCAAAATTGGCAGCAAATACCATTCATGCATCTGGGGAACTAGTTGGAAATCCTAATGACACTAGGAGGACTAGATCTCAATTTGAGAGTGCCCTTTGTGTGAAAGATCCTTTATTTGGTGAGAAGTGATATCTGATGGTTGAATCATATCCATAGACATGTGAAGTTGCAGCGCATGATCCAAGATGGAAAACAGCCATGAAATAAGAATTCAGCTCGCTCTAGAAGAACAACACTTGGGAACTGGTTGATCTTCCCCCAAGGAGGAAGCTAGTTCAATGTAAGTGGGTTTTCAAGACTAAGTTTTATGATGATGATTCACATTTGAAATATAAAGAAATATTTGTATCCAAGGGATACTCACAAGTACATGGTATTGACTACAATGAAACCTTTTGCACCAGTGGCAAAGATGGACTCCATAAGTCTAGCTCTAGCCATTCCAGCTTCGAAGCAGTGGGAAGTGCATCACATGGATGTGAAGTGTGCTTTCCTAAATGGAGATCTCACTGAGGAGATTTACATGCATCAACCTAAAGGGTTTGTTTATAATCCATATTTGGTGTGTAGGTTAAAGAAATCGTTGTATGGGCTCAAGCAAACCCTTGGGGCTTGGTATGCCAAGAATGATAGCTTTTGTTGTCACTGCGTTCTGTTCGATGCAAGTTTGATCCTAATTTATATTTGAAGCTGATTCATGGTTCTTTGATGATTATTTTCTTGTATGTGGATGACCTACTAATTAAAGGAAGTTCAAAGAAAGAGATTTCCTCCTTGAAGGATGCAATGAAACATGTATTTTCTATGACATATTTGGGACTGTTGAGCCAATTCTTGGGTCTCAAAATTGCTCAATCCCAACATGGAATCAAAGTACATCATTCCAAGTATGCTTAAGATTTTCTCATCAAGTTCAACATGAAATATTGCAAGCCAAGCAAGACTCCCTTCCTTTCAGGAGTTAAGCTTGAAGAAGCAGGTTCTTCTCCTATGGTAAATAATACACTGTATAGGCAGTTGATTGGGTGTTTTCTTTATCTTACACACACTCCACCTGATATATCTTATGCAATTAGTGTGGCTTCAATGTACATTGATCAGCCTCATGAGATCCACTGGAGAGAAGCCAAAAGGATCCTAAACTTTGTTCAAGGAACAAGAACACATGGGATCTTCTACAAAGCAAAATCTGATTTTGATTTGATTGGATTTACTGACAGTGATTGGGTAGGTGACAACACAGATCAAAGTCTACATCAAGATATGTTTTCATGCTTGCAGAAGTACCAATCAGGTTTTCAAGCAAGAAACAGAGTTCCATAGCACTCTCATCTATAGAAGCAGAGTATAGAGGAGTTGTAAATGCAACAACTCAATGTTTGTGGTTGCAAGGGATACTTGGAGAATGTGGCTTCGAATCAGATTTTTCAACTATTATATACTATGATAATCAGAGCACCATTCGAATATGCAATGATCCAGTTCAAAAACAACGAACCAAGCACATTGAGATCCATATGCACTACATCAGACAGCTTGTGCGTGATGGTACCATTGTTCTACTCTTCTGTGCATCTTCATAACAAGTAGCAGACATCTTCAACAAAGTTTTTTGTGAGAAGACCTTGAGCAATCTCAAATCACTGTTGGGGATTACTGATCATGTTGTGAAGCATTATTGATGACAAGATTTCTAAATTTTGTTTTTCCTATCCATGTTTAAGGTTGGATTTTCCCACTGGGTTTTTGCCTCTTTCCTTGGTTGTATGGACAAGCAGTATGTAAAGGGTGACTAAGCCTTGTTTCTAGGCCCTATAGTTTTCTGATATTTACACATAAATTCAGGCTTAAGGGGGGGTGTTATAATAATCAACACATAGTTACCTACATTAGACATTAATTTAATTATTTTTGTCTTATTACCTAGATTCCTAGATTCCATTCTATGCTACTTGCCTTCTACATGTCCTAGAAGTCGGGACTTGCTAAAAATGAGTCATGGAGCACTTGGGAAACATCCTGGAAACCAATTTTAGCATGTCTTCTTTATTCCATATTCTCTAAAGTGCATATCTACTTTTTTTGAAAAGTTTCCTTGCTTTATAGTTGTTTTAAGACAAAAGGAAAAGCTAGTCTAGGTGTAGTTGACTTGTTTTTTTCCCACATCATCCTCCCTCCTTTTCTCCAAATAAAAGCATGTATGAGTTTTCTTTCCATCCCTCTTTATCTTTCCCACTTGACTTATCAAATTCGTGGGCATCTACATAGATTTGGAAATTGCTTTATGTACCTATGGGGGATTTGACTAAATTTGGTAATCCTGCTTTTTTACTATTTCAAATGGCATCCTTATGCAATTAAACCTCTCATGTAATTATATATTAAAGCAACCTATTACTTCACAAGGTTGGTTATTGCACACTTACTCAATACAAATTAGTGTTATGCTCCAACTTCAGTCTCCTTTGGTGTTAATTTTGCATGTTTGATTAGCAATTTTGTGAGTGTAATTGTTCTATATCTTGGGTTAAATTTCCACATAAGGTTTCCATGCGACCAAAACTTTTTCCATGTGCATACGTAGTAGGCTAGATCCTCTCGAGGGATGATGTAACAAAAATGATTTTTTCAAATACTGAAGGATAGGGTTATGCAGCTTATAGCCCATCTTATGTAGCTCAGGACTATAAGCTACCCACGCCCCAGACTTATCTAATAGAAGGACGGTTAAAGGACCTTGACCTAGATGTTTTGGAAAATGTCAAAAGAATGATGGTTCTCAAAAAAAAAAATTGTACAAGGCCTTCTGGGCAATATGAAACTGCGAACCTTCACACTCGTTATATATTGATAGCATTAATGTTGAATGGGATATTTGGAAGGGAAAATGGAAAGAATTAAAAATTGAGCTAGGTACCAATGATTTTCTTTGTGGCTAATCAAGGCACCATTTTTAACTGGGCCGATATAGTGTCTAACAGTTTGTCCTCATGCATAAGTGCAGCGCTAGGAGGAGTCTCACAAAAGAAGTCATAGTTCTATATGAGCTCATTTCTAATCAATTGTATTATGTGCACATAGTAATTCCCAGTTCTGAAGTGCCAATGGGATAAGGCCAAAACACCTGTCTATGCTGCATATTAGTTGTTGTGGGCACACAAATATTTAAACCATTATAAAAGTATTTGTGAAGGCTTCATAATGCCACTATACAAATTAATCTTCCTTGCTGAGTGCGATTGCATGTCTGGAGAAAAATTGAAGATTGAATAGGATAATGGTCATTATTACCTGACAGAGGAAGGCCTATATCTGAGGATGTTTGGTGGAATGAGGACTCCTTCTCTTTTGCCAAAATATGCTACGGATTATGTTATTCACAAGGAAGTAGTGAGGCAACTTTACATTGATGGGGTTGGTAATTTCTTGTTTGATCAGAAGAAGGCTGTATACACCCCACTCCTGTTTTATATAGTAAGTTATAAGCTCTCCAAAGTGAAGAGAGAACCATAGTTTGTAAAGGAGTTAGAGTACTTCCACCTTGGAGAGATAATTTTTCATAGGAATGATTCTAAGGATAAGGTTGCTAATTATTGTGCTACAGCAGGAGTACATTTTGAATATGTAGATTACTGGGATAAAGATGAGGAAATATTCTGAAATGCATGAATATTACAGCCTTGAGGAAGAGATTTAAGAAAAATATAATGACCATAGGTGGAAAGGGAAAATCTATTGAGCAGCAGAAGAAACAAGAGTAGGAAGCTGCTAAGAAAAGGGAAGAGGAGGCACTTAGACTATCACAAGAATCAGTACAATGGTTAGCAAAAGAAGAAGCTGAGAAAAGAAGAGCCAAAGAAGAAGCTGAGAAAAATAATCAAGAAGAAGAGTCCTAGAAAAGGAAAGAAGAGGATGAAATGTTAAGACTAGCAGCAGCTGACAGAGAAAGGGACCAGGCAGAAAGAGCAGTAAAATAGTTACAGAGAAAATACCACGAAGAAAAATATCATGCAAATTTGGAGCAGACTCATTCTTATGATGATATATGGGGATCATTTGTCCCATCTAGCAGCATAGCCATGGGAGATTCAACTCCGACATTAGGGATTGAACTAATCCCTTTTATCCCATCCCAAGAGTAGGAGGTAGCCAATTTAAATACCATTTTTTATGACAAGGATAAGAAAAAAATTGTCATGAGAACTGAGAAGAAAGTGGACACCAAGGAAAAGCAAGGAATCATGAGAACTAAGAAAACAATTGTCCATGAGACTAACAAGGACGCAAGAATTCTTGCAAGGGAAAGTGTAGCCTCAGCCCTTGCAAATGAAGATAATGTGGATAAAATTATGACTGATATATAACAATATAAAAAGAAGGTTGTTCAAATGAAGGAAACTCTAAAAAAGGAAAGAGGCGAGGGACAAAGACTGAATAGGAATCATGAAGAGATTCTTAGTGAGATTGAGAACTCAAAGGAGGCATGCCAAAATTTAAAATCTTACAAGGATTCCCTGATATTATCAATAAATATTATGGAAGAGGAAAAGAAATATCTTGAAAAGCAGGTTCCATAAGCAGAAAAGAAAGGAGATGTAGCGAGCAAGAGAATAGAGGATCTAGAAGCTCAGAATATTTTACTGCAAGAACAAATTCAAGTGGAAAAGGAGAAGCAGATAGACATTAATCCATTCTGGAATCAAGCCTTGATGCTGCAAAAGGAGATAGATAGGTTTTTGCTAAGACTTGCAAGGGAGATGTATAGAGTTAAACAAATTGAGGTCAAATTGAGAGAGCTAAACTCATCAAAATTACGGAGAATATTATCAGAGGTGGTTGAGCTTTTAAAAAATTAGTTAACATGGATAGGAACCCATCCAGGCTTTCCAGCTAATATGCCTCAGAAATCTACAGGAAATATTAAGATGGAGGTATCCATACTGAATTTTGGGTGTAGAACAGCGGTCAGATTAAACATAGCCATTGAGAAAACTATTGAGAAGTGTGCTGAATTTTACAAAGGCATACATCTTGTTCACAATCAGTGCGTGATTCTAGCAGGTGCCTCAGATCAATATTTCCTAGAAAGGGAAGAACATCTGAAGAACTTGCAAGAGAGGCTGCAAAAGGGAGAAGAAAGTGTATCCAATCTCGTAGCTATTAGTGAAGAAGACATCAGGATCTAGATTATCCAAGCTTCAGCCCACAAGCTCCTGTTAGAAGAATCTTTGAGGCAGAATGTACCTAAGGTGAAGGAAATCGAGTCTTACCTTTCAAAGCATGAAGTGTCAATATGTGTATTGGAGCCTGCAAAATATCGGATCATCAGTGAAGAAGCACAAGCATGGGGCATTTTTATTATGACCCCAGTTGGGCCCATTTGAATTTTGTCTTATTCACTAGCTAAAGATTATACAATTTTGTATTTCTTCTTTTTAGTAATGCACTAAAAGACAAGAGTTTTGTAAAGGAAGAGTTGAGGAAGCCCAAAAGGTTGGGGCAACTCAAGAGTTATTTTAAATTTGTATAAGTATAGGTAAATTAGAGGAAAAAAGGACTTTTCCATGCTATCTTTTGTGAATTTTATTGTAAGAAGAAATATTTCCTTTTATAATAAAGAAAGCCATATTTCCTGCTGGAGAAGGAACTGTGAAGTTTCAATTGCATGCTATAGATTGGTTGAATGTCGAATTATTTTTGTTTCATCTTATTCTACGAACTGTGAGATTGTTATGAATTATGAATTACTTCCATGTTATGAATGATTTTCTGTTATTTTTATGAAACTTATGCAGTATTTTGAGTAATAAATGTTTTAACTAACAATGAGCTATCTTTATGTTTATCTTTCTACATGTACTCATGTATTCTGAATTATGAACAACTATTTGTAATATTCTTTATGCATGTTTTATAGCACATTACTCACCATTAATTATAATCTTGCTCCCTATGGATAGATTATATAGAATTAGTTAGCTTAGCATAGTTGTTATTTGATTGTGATTTAAAAGCAAAAGGGGAAATAAGATGAGAGGTAAGAACTTGTGCATCACATTGTGAACTCTTTTCTCTCTCTATCATTTGCACTTAGAATAGGCACTTTCATATCCTATATAAAATAAAACTAAAAATATACTTACACGGTGGACCGGGCTACAACCGGTAAAAGCAATATTAAACCATTACTTGACCTATGGTAGTCGGACCGTAAACTGGACAGATTCCCGGTATCAAACAATAAAGAGATGATTGGGAACCTTTATTGGGGAGAATCCCTACTATTGTTACCTAGGATTTTCCAAGCCTCAACAGTTTTGGTGTTAGAAGCAGGGCCACCAGTGCATGGATGGCCGAGGAAATTCGTTTTCTCGAGAACACTCCACCTGTCATAGTTCTGAAATCAGTTTCCCTAAGAGACTCAGTCCTGAAGAAAAAGTTACAGAGTATCTCTATCATGTTGATAACGAGGTGGTTGATGATTTGAGGAGAATCACAAGGGCATACGCAAATAAGATTGGGGGATTTCCCATTATTCCTGCTTTTCCTAGAAGAGAGTTTCGTAAGAAAGATCGTCCTTACTGTGAGGATTCAATGTTAGTGGAAGACTTTGAAGAGCCGGTAGAAACAACCCTGCAAGAGATTGTGCAACTTTTAAATCAATTAGGACTAGAGTCCCCTCACTGCTCACCTTTTCGAACCCCTATCCAATATCCACCTAGAATCATGGCAAATGTGAATGCAAATCATCCTCCTCCACCACCTGCTTGGAGAGCTAGATCCCCTCTAAACCTTAATCCTCTTTTAAATTCCATGCCTCAGAATTTTGATAAGTCATTTCCCAAGTTTGAATCAAATGAAGAAATTTTTGTGGATGGTCATTTGGAAATTTTTTACCTAGCTTTAGAAGGTTTACAAGCAGCAAAGCATGAAGACGTAGTCTCTATATTGTTCCCACATACTCTTAAGGGTAAATCAGCCTCATGGTATTTTTCCCTACAGTAAAACTCAATCTCAAACTGGAACACCTTTGAGAGATTGTTTAGAAACAAGTATGGAACCCCGAGAACTATTGTTGCTTTAATGAAAGAGTTGTTGGCTATCAAAAAGGAAAATAAGGAGAGGGTGCATAATTTCAATCAAAGGTTTGCTTCCCATCTGAATAATTTCGATGCGACTATAAAACCTACTAAGAACACCTTAATTAAGCATTACACTTTATCTCTTGGTCCCAAGATAGATATGTTTGTTAAAAGATCAGTTAATCCCAACTTAGTGGAAATATATGTGGAAGCTGAGAAAGTGGAAGGAAAAATGGAAAGTATAGACAAATATCCTACACCATCAAAAGAAAAAACTTTTGGAAACATAAAACCTTTATTGTTAACTAAGCCTAAAGATGTCACAAGAATTAGATAGCGTGGTAAAAATGGTGCAGAAACTTTCGAATAGAATAATTGACCTGGAAAAGGAGAAGGAGTTCAATAAGCAATTCAAACCTTATTACAAAAAGAGAGATGACAGTGGTCCATCCAAACCTCCCTCTCATAGTCCCTCTGCTATGAACTTAACTAAAGTGGGAATGGAAAATTTCTGTACATTCCATCAACAGCCTCACTCTGAAATAAACTTCCCTCAGTGGATAAATTCTATGACTTTAGTAGTGAATCAGTTACTAGATTCCAAGTTAGCAGAGACTGCAGATGAAGGAGAGAAGGTTCTTGAACCAACAGAGACACAAGAAGAAGATAACATGGTTTTATGGGCTTGTGTATTCATGTTTAGTATAGAGGATGAAAGACTCACTGAAGAAGAAAAAATATCAGAAACAAATGTTACAACAATCAATCACGGACCATTGAAAGAGGATAACACGATAATTCCCAAAATAAAGAAACTTCAGGAGAACATGAAAAAGATCAAAAATAATACTTGGACCATTAATATACTAGAGTTTGTCATCACGAGTCAGAATCCCAAGGTAGTCAATATGCCTATGAAGTCTGTAGAAAACAAAGTTGAAAATGTTAAGAAAAATTCCACCGAGCATGAAATGGGATACGCCATAATAGAAGATATTAAAAAGACTAAGGAAAACATCTCTTTGTTTGAAATGTTTAACTTACCTCAAAAAAAGGAAAAGATGTTGAAAGCGCTTGAGACACCTATAACAAAACACCAGAATGATAACAAGTCTGAGGAAGAGATTGGTGAAGCAAGTATAGGGTGGAAGTCAAAATATAGAACACTAGCATTCCTACTTACTTTTGAAATTTTCAATTTCAATGTACATAACTATTTGGTTGACTCTTGAGCATCAGTGAATGTCATGTCTCTTTCAGTCTGCAAGCAGATAAATGGTCAACCCAAGCCGGCTACAGTTCAAGTTGTCCAATTAGATAGGACTATAGTTAAAGTGGTAGAAGAAATGGAGTATGTCTTGATATGTTTGTCAGCATATGAGAGGGTCTACCAGTATATATACATTGTGGTAGCAGACATCCCGGATGCATATGGGCTGGTTTTGAGATGGGAATGGTCGGTGAAATTAGATGGTTATTTTTCCTCTGACTGGTTACATTTTTGGTTTCCCTACAAAGGTTGTCAAAATCAGATAAAGGTGTTTAGGGAACCTCAGATGAAACACAACGTAACACAGTTGGAGGGGAAGAATGAACCGGTTAACTCTGTTTTGGGGAACTATTTCCTTAATCTTGAACCGGGAAATTATCAAACTGAAGAGGCCAATGACACATCAGATACCCAGCCCAATCTCCTTCAGTTTTTGCGGGCTGATAAGATTGATTGTAATATAGCAGAGTTAGTCTTGGATGTAGATTGTAGTTCAATTTCAGTAGGGGTAGAAAAAAAAAATTGGATTCTTTATTTTGATGGTTCCAAAACCCTGGAAGGATCAGGAGATGGCTTTGTCCTGATGGATCCCCAAAAAAAAAAAATTTCCTTTCCTGTAGGTTAGAATTTGAGTGCACTAATAACACAACCGAGTATGAAGCATTAGTCCAGGGACTAAAAAAGGAAATGGAATTTAAGGTAAAAAATATAAAAGTGTATGGAGGTTCTAAAATAATTGTTAAACAAGTACAAAATACAATTCATTGCATATCACCACATCTGAAGGCTTATCAAAATGATGTATGGGATTTACTAAAAAACTTTGATGCATTCAGTATTACTTCGATTCCTAGGTTAAAGAATGCAGTAGTTGACCTGCTAGCTACTTCAATTGCAAGGCTGGTACCCACGAATAACAAATGTTCAATTGAATTTCTTTTCAGGCCTTCCATTCCAAACAATATCACCAATTTGAGGGTGTTTTATGATGATTAGCAAATATTGGAATGTCTAACGAATGATGAAACCTTCAAAGGAGCCATAATAGATGATGAATAACATCAAGCAAACATCTGAAATGGAAATTTCATTCCTAAAGGAGTCAGAACGTTGGAACAAATGTTCGATCTAGACAACAAGTTTAGAAGACCATCCAATGTCAAGACACATAGTTCATCTTTGCAATTCGAGTTGGTAAATCTAGGGTTAGAGGCTTATCCCAAATATGTGAACTTGGGGAAGTGTTGTTCACCCGAGGAAAGGATGAAATTCATCATCTTATTCAGACAATATAAAGATGTCTTTGAATGGAAATATGAATATCTCAAAACCTATGACACCAAAATTATCCAACATGTCGTTCCAATCAAAGCTGCAGTCAAACCTTTCCAGCAACCTCTGAGGAAGATGCACCCCAAACTAGAACCTCTAATTCAAAGAGAGGTGAAGAAGGTTCTTGATGCTAAGATCATATTCAAGGTTAGAAATTTAGGATGGGTTTCAAATTTGGTGCCAGTACGAAAGAATTCTGGAGAGATTAGACTCTATGTTGATTTCAGAAATTTAACCCGTGCATCTGATAAAGACAATTACCCTGTCCCACCCATGGAGCTAATATTATAGAGGGTCTTAGGCTCTGAGTTGTTTTCTCTATTAGAAGTATTCTCAGGATACAACCAAGTTTTAGTAGCGGAAGAAGACAGACTGAAGGTCACTTTCAGAACCAAGTAGGGGACTTTTGCATATAGAAGAATGCCCTTTGGACTCATTAACGCTGTAAAAACTGTTATTGCTGACTTTACCACACATGGTGAATCACATTTTTATGGCCTTCCTTGTCCCTCTGTAGACTCCTTAGACCCCATAGACCTTTTTTGTTCCTTTGATGTTTCCAAGATCATCCCTAAAAACATGCAAAATCTGCTATACGCGACTTTTAAACCCTTTCTCGTGTATATACGCTGGTTTGACCCCTAAAACCATGTACATCGGGATGTGTGCAAAAGGCCAAATTATTTTGGAGTTTTCCTTGATGTGGATCCGACTCACTTGTCTCCTGGCCTTCCCTATGCCTTTAGATTGCTCGGATTCAGCCTTTCATTACCCCATTGAAGAGCTATATAAGGAACCTTTTGGATACATTGAAGGCATGAGGAATTGAGAGCAAGAGAACTATAGTCCATTGTTGTCGGAACTTGTGCTTGAGTCTACATCCCTTTGTCCTTTGGAGCACTTTTGTGTTCTTCCTAAGCTTTCCCTTTGATTGTGAACTTGCTATTAAGAGATGGAGGATTGAAGTGGTGGAGACCCAAGTGGGGGGCTCAGTTTCTCCTATTCGCAAACGTGCCGACAGAGGTTGTATTCATTGTAATCTTTGATTTTATATTAATAGAAATATCTTTTCCTGTCCAATAAAGTGTATTTGAATGAATATTTGATCCATGGATGATTTCAAATGCTTATATGTTATTGATTATATATGCTAGAGTAGATCTAACACGATTATATATAACATGCTTGTCTTGTTTATTGAATGTTGAGAAGCAATTTATCAATTCAACATGGAGTTGGAAAGCTCAACGGGGATCTACATCAATCGTCTAGAATAAGGTACGAATCAAGATCCTTTAGTGTTAGATATTTGGTTTCTCTTGCATATAGGAAAGGATTGATTTCTGGAGTCAAGCTGTCTGTTGTGGTACCCCAAGCCATAGGAATTTATCTTCGTAACAAATTTGGCAACTCCGCTAGGGAGTTCCTAGTAGTTGTCCTTTGGGGGTTTTTATCGACATTTAATGTTCTTGAATTGCTCTTATTTCTCTATTTCTGAGTTGGGTCTGGAGGCATGTTTTCCTAGTAGTGTCTGATTGGTGTGAATTTTGTCTCAGTTTATCTATTTGGCTTTCTTTTTATACATTTTTCTTCATGTACGCAAGTTTTTAACTCAGTTGCGTATACACGCGGCTTTGAATGCTATATCCGCGTACATATGCGGGTCCACTGCAAACAGTCGCGTATGCACTGAGTTTTTCCTTTTAGAGGAATATGGATTGTTGCTGGGTGAATTTTGATGATTACTAAGTCTCCTTTGATACTGCTAGAGTCTGTATCCACCTCTATTTCTGACTAGAGACACTTTTTTTTAGGGTAAATTTATTTTTTAAGAATGTTCTTGTCATTGCATTTTCGATTTTTTTTTTGGGATTAGTGCATTAGCTTTCTTTTACCTTAGTACTTTGCGTGAGTGCTATTTGATTATGCTTGAACAGTCTGGGGGTGTTAGAATCATTCTTTTGCTTTAATATCTCATTTTTTCAAAAAATCCAAAAATATTTACTTCTTTGCATCATTATGCATTGCTCTTTGCATTTTGCATGGTACTTGCACTAGGTTTGCTTAGAGAAGTATTAGTTAGGATTTCATATAGTAATGACTGCATTTGTCATTTGAAGAAAATTTTTCATTTCATGTAGTAGCATGCCCTATTTTTCATTCGACACAATGCATTTGCATTGATTGTTAGGTGTGCATTTTACTTTGAGTTGCATCCTAACACCATTGGTTGCACGGTCATCTACCTTTTTTGAGTAATAAGGCCAAATAAAATAAACGCTTAATTAAAATGGATTACACTATTTTCTTTGATAGGGTACACTAACAAGATTAGGTTTTAGGGTCTTGGAATACTTCATTGTGAGTAAATTCTCCAAGACCACTAAACAACAACATGTATGTGTCTGTCCAAGTGAGAGCGTGAAATTTCTTGGTATAATTAGTGTTTCTCAGGATCCTCCTCTTACAAGGGAGTTAAGCACGAGGCAGTGTGAGCGGTTATTGATTGGGATGACCCCTAGTCATAACTGAGCAGCACCAGAGATATTTCTAGGATTGTATTCGTATCTGGGGGCTCTTTTGAGAGTTTCGGGCTTTGCTACCTTTCCCATACGGGTCAATCCCACCTGCGACTATCCACCTGAGCATTGATTATATTGAGGTGACCTTAGTTTCCTTACCTAGGTTATCAAGGGGGTACTTTGCATGGGTTATTATGCGGGTGTCCCGGCCAGGTTGGGGTTGGACAACACATTCTCTATATGCGTTGAAGCTGAGGGCCACAATAATTGGTTACGAACCTCCACTTGTTGTGTATGGGAGTCTCAAGCCTCTCCTAGGCAAGACATACCTGCTTCATTCGAGAGATCACATATCCTACCCGTGTTTGCTTGTGATTGGCTTTAGATTATATTGGTGTATGCTCTATGCACGTTAGCTTGCTTAGGGTTTGCGTAATTAGAGAGTCTTTTTCATTTTTTGAGTCATTGTGGATTCAGGTGCGGCACCTCCCTGTTCTTGTCGTTTAGCAAGACTTTTTCCTTCTACATCTCCTCCTCCTTTGGGAGAGAGAAGCAGACAGTCCAGGTGGACTACTTCTCACATTGATTCACACACAATGGGAGATCATGAAGATGAAATTCCTGATCTACCTTCTTCACTTCATGAGGTTGAAGAAGAAGAGCCTACCCCTACATATGACCCTTCACCGGATATACCTACACACTCTGGGTATGATCCTTCACATGATATACCTACACACTCTGGGTATGATCCCTCATCCACAGGTCGTCGGTATTGGATGACGGGCGACGAGACTCATCATGAACCTGCAAGCACTAGTTATGGTAGTTATGATATGTCTGGTATTCCTACACATGATTCGGTACCGCATACCGAGTTGGAGTTTGAACCTAACACTATGCCTGGGGGCATTCCTAGTCACTTCCATGTGGAGAGATTTGGGAACTCAAGTCACGTTGCACCCTCCATCTTGGTGGTGGAGGTCACATCACATGTTCATCCTAGACCTGGTGTTAGTAGTACTATTCGGATACCAAAGCCAAGATGAGTGACTGTAGGGAACACCACTTACGTAATCTCACATGCCCTTTGTCCTCTATTCCTAATTCTTCGAATGCTATTCCTCCCCCACATTCACGTGGTCCTTCAGGCCAGAATGTTGCTATGAGTCATGTGTGTACTGCTACTACTCGCATATTTGTGCCTCAAAGTCAAGTACCTCCTATTGTGTCAGGAGGTCATATTCCTACTTCTGGAGGTCATATTCTTACTTTTGGAATGTCGATTCCTACTCATGGAGTTTCTCATGGGACTTCTTATGGACCATATTATGGACCGCAGTATGCACAAAGTTATTCACCTTATGGGTACGGGTATCAACAACCCACTTACTCCCCGAATTATGGCTTTTTAGCCCCAACTAGTCAAGGTACACCACATTATGGTGCTTCCATGCCACCCTACATGGGTCAAACGAGAGGAGGATACTATGGCCATGGCCATGGTGGTTATGGTAATCAGTCCTATGTGAACCAAAATTATCAGGGAGCACCTCATAGACCTGCTCAACCTAGGCTCCCTTTCCTCGCAATGTTAAATCTGCCTAACTTGTCGAGACTAACAAACAATTCGGTATCTTATGACCTGGCTTGGCCGGTTGTCCCTACAAAGCTTCCCTCGAACATTCCTAAGTTCGAGGGCAAACCAAGAGAAGATCTGAGTGAGCATGTTACTACATTTCACCTATGGTGCTCTTCTAACTCCTTACATGGAGATTCGATCTGTTTAAGGATATTTCAACGCACCCTCACCGAGCCTGCCGTGAAATGGTACATAGAGCTACCTAGGGGGGAATTCACTATGTTCAATGACCTATCTATGAATTTTCTCAACCACTTCCAGTTACCAGTGCATTACGACATTGGTACGAAATTCTTGTCGACATTTCGGCAAGATAAAGCCATGCATATCTTGGACCATATCCAAGAGTGGCGTAGACGGAAGAGATTGATTAAAGCCTTCATACCACCGAAGTTTCTCCTCGAGTGGTTCCTTGAGTTGTTACTACCTTATATAGCAAAATATTTTTCTACATCCGGAGTTCAGAATGAGGAACAAGCCATTTTTAGGGCACAGGAATTGGACTTGATTTATGCTCAATCTGGTTTGTTATATGAGATCATTCTTAATGCTCTGCGTTCTAGTTTCGACCCTAAAGTCAAACCTGGACCACATGCCGATGGCATTGTTGGTTGTACGAGTAACAAACCTGTGGATTTGGTTGTGAAATAGGTCAGTCAATTATCTATCAACCAATCTACTTCGGGACAAGCCACGACTTCATCTCAACCCACCCAAATGGCGAGTGTGCTTTCGGTACAATCATCGGACTAGAAGGGTAACCAGCAACCCAGAAGGAATAAGAAGAAGGGTAAAAACAATCGTAAGGGTGGGAATAAGAATGGAAATGCCAATTCTAATGACAAGAATGCCCAAAATGCTGGGGGGGCCAAGCAGCCTAAATGTAAGGTTAAGGTTCCTTGAAAGTTATGTAAGGAGGACCACCTCACTCACTTGTGCCCTCAGATAGAAGAAGACTTGAGGTTCATAGCATAGGGCCCAGCTATGCTATCTAACCCTTTACCTCATAATCAAAATATGAACTTGAGGACCCATGATCATTCTGGTGGGGATCAAGATCCGCTGGAAGCTTGTAGTGGTCATGGTTGCATCAACATGGTGCGTGCTTCTAAGGTTGTGACTCGTGCGAAGGACTATGGTTCGTCAAAACCAGACCTTGGAAAGGAACCTGCTCCATCTGAGAGTCCTTTGCGTATTAAAAAACCTATGGATAAACCTGAAGTTTCTCCTCGCATTCCTAAGGGAGTCCTTAAGCGTTCAAGTCACAATCCTAATGCCCAAGCCACCCAGAACTATTATGTTGTCGAGGATTTAGGCCACACTCCTTGTGTGATGTCTGCACTCGAAGTAATTCAAAGTTGTCCTTCGTAAAGGAAATATTTGCTTTTTTCTCTTGGTGTTAACGATGATAATTATTCCTCTGTCATCAAATTTGAAACCGCAGGACTACAACCTTGCTTGCCTTACTATGTGTCTCTCTTGATTCATGTAGAATGTCTTAACAAGACCATCAAACGCACTATGATTGACAAAGGCGTTGCTACTTCTGTGATGTCTTTGGCATGTTGGAAGGGTTTGGGTTCCCCTGAGTTTTCTAAATATGCTACCATGTTAACTGCATTTGATGGTATATCATTTCAACTGCACTACATTCTTCCTTCTCTTAAGGTCATTTGGGAGGGAAGACTATCGCGATCGAGGTTGAGGTGGTTGATTCGTCCCTTGACTACAATCTGTTACTGGGTAGGAATTGGATGTACAGTATGTAAGTCGTAGCTTCTTCTCTATTCCAAGTTATATGCTTTCCATTTAATGGGAATATAGTTACAATTGATCAAATTTCATTCAAGAATCCATGTGTTACCACATCTTCGGGAGCTTCCATCCCGATTATCGCGCACTCTCAGCCTGCAACTGGGAGTGTGGGTGTGGGAATGTACCCATCCCTTATGGGATCATTTAGTTTCCCTGCACCTATTCTCATGATCGGGTCTACTTTCGGTGAGGCTTCGTCGTCATTGCGTTCGGTGTCTTTTCACACCACTCATATGGAAGATCCCTGGATTCTTCCTACACCGAGTCCTTCGCGTGAGCCCATCAAAATGGACGTGCCATTTCCTGCAACTATGATAGCATATCAAGATAATCTTGGATGTGTTGCATAGCCTAGTCCTTCCTCTTCGTAGATGGAGGAAGAGGACCCATATGTACTGCTTGCATGGGAAGTTCAGTCTTCTCACACACATGACTGCCTTGATAGTGTTTTTCCTTCAGATGAGGCTATTATTGAGGCTATGTCTGGGGTTGAGCCACCTTGGGAAGAGTTGCATCATAGATCTTATTTTCTTCCCGAGCTTAACCGTTTGGAGTGTGAAGACTTTAGGGAGATTCTTAGTGAGATAATTGATAGTCTCATGGTTTCGTTAAGCTCTCCTGGTCTGATGGCTGATGGAAACATGGCGAATATATCTCCTACCATCCGTATCAATATCTCTCGCAACCCTAGCAAGATTGAGAATGTCTATATTGGGACAGAATTTTCCCATGCTAAGATTCAAGAGTATACCGAGTTGTTCAAAGAATTTCATGATGTATTTGCTTGGTCATACAAATAAATGCCAGGTATCGACCCTCGCATTATTGAGCATGAAATTAAAACTTATCCCGATGCTAATCTTGTTCGACAACGCTTGCGTGCGGTGAATCCTAGAAAAGCACCTGCGATTAAGGATGAGATAGAAAAACTATTGAATGTCGATTTTATCTATCTCATTCCCTTGTGGTGTGGGTTTCAAACCTCGTTCCGGTTAATAAGAAGCAGGGAACGATCTGCATATGCACTTATTTTCGTGACTTGAATCGTGCCTGTCCTAAAGATAATTTTCCCACACCATTTATCGATCATATTTTGGATGAGTGTGCAAGAAGCGAGGTATTTTCCTTTATGGATGGATTTTCCGGATACAATCAGATATAGATCAAACCTGAGGATCAACATAAGACTGCCTTTATTTGTCCTTGGGGTACCTTTGCATATCAGAATATTCCTTTTGGCCTTCAAAACATTGAAGCCACTTTTCAGTGGGCTATGACCTTGATCTTCCATGATCTCAAATCGATTATTGAAGTCTTTTTGGATGACCTTGTTGCTCATTCTCATCAGAGGATGCGTCATTCCTACCATTTGAGATTAGTGTTTGAAAGGTGCTGCCATTATTTGGTCAGATTAAATCCTCACAAGTGCATCTTTTGCATGAAGTCTGGTTGCTTATTAGGGTTCATTATCTCCAAAGAGGGTATAAGAGTCGACCCTTTGAAGGTTGAGGCAATACTTCAATTGTCTCTCCCAAGAAACATTAGACATATTCAATGTTTGCAAGGCATGGTAAACTTCTTACGAAGATTCGTCGTGAATTTTGCCAATTTGACTAGAGGCTTTATGCATCTTTTGAAGAAGGACACTACCTTTTTCTAGGATGAGTGATCCCAGGAGTCCTTTGATGCGCTTAAGCGAGCCTTAGCATTGGCCCCAGTGATTATTCCACCCGATTATAGCCGTGACTTTCTAATTTATGTGGCCGCTTCCATGGAGAAGATTGGTAAGGTTTTGGTTCAAGAGGATGAGGAGCTCCAAGAGCATGTCATATATTATCTGAGCTGGAACCTTATAGATGCAGAGATTTGTTATTCCCATATGGAGAAGCTTTCCTTAGCTACCGTTTATGCGGTTTAAATATTGAGACACTATATTCTCCTTCGCCAGAACTTGGTGGTTGCCCATGTCAATCCATTTCAGTTCATCCTCACTGGAAGGATGATAGGGGGAAAGTATAATAAGTGGATTGTCATCTTGCAAAAATTCGATCTCGAGTTTGTTTCGACAAAATCGAAGAAATCGTTGATTTTTGCAGAGCTTATATCTGATTTCTCGAGCAAGGAGGAGGAGGAAGCTTGTGAAGATACGTTTGTCGATGAGCACATCTTCTTAATCTCAACTTTGGATCCATGGTATGGAGATATTATCATATATTTACAAACGTTGAAGATCCCTACTCACCTTTCACGGGATGAACGACGACGATTACATCACGTATTCAAGAGTTACCTCATAGTGGATAACACATTGTACTGCCGTGGGGTAGATTCCATTTTACATCGTTGTTTAACTCATGAGGAGGTTGAGCTTGTGCTAAATGATTGCCATGGAGGGGCGTGTGGTGGTCATTTATCTGGCCTTTCTACAGCCCAAAAAATCTTGAGAGCGGGTTATTTCTGGCCGTCAATCTTTAAAGATTGTGTCAATGCTGTTAAGAAGTGCCACCCTTGCCGATCAGTCCACACCCATCAGTCCGATATTTTTTTGTACAGAAAGAGTTAGGAGAAAGAAGAGGTATGTTGGGGTGCACACCTTAACGGTCCTTAATTTTGGTAACCCCGCGGTTTTTGTGGAAGCTTGTAAGCGGCGTTGTGACTCAAAATAGTCTTAGGGGTGTCGGGGTTGAGTCAAAGCCCTCTTTTTGTAATTAACCCATGGTTTAAATCTAGGGTTTAGGGTTCGGGATGCCCATGGTTTAATCCCATGGTTTTGTAAATAAGTGCACTTATATAAATAAGAACTTTTGTAAAAGAGTCGGGTTAGGCTTTTAATGTAAGATGATTTGATGCGAAGTTAAGGCTAGTTTTGTAAGAAAGGTTAAGTCCCAGCTGTGTGCGCAGAGGGTTTTTGGGTGATTAAGAAAATCTGCAGCTGTGTGCACAGAGATCTGCATCTAAGTGCGCAGCTTGAGGAATTGAAGGGATCTGCAGTTGAGTGCGCAGATCAGAACTATGGTTTTTGTAAAGAGTTGAATAAAACACAGTTCTGTGGACGTAGCCCCTAAACTGGGGGTGAACCACGTTATATCTTGTGTTGTGGTTCTTTTGTGTTGTTTCTGTTATGTTCTTTTATGCATTGATAAGTAGATAACTGATAAGTAAGATCACTGCTAAATACTAAATTCACCGTGAATTCCCAATTAAGGGTTAAGCAAGACACCGTTTGTTAATCTAACTGCGAAGCTATATAAGTGACTGTAGAAGATCTGTATTGTATGATTATTATTTGTTAAAGGCTAAAGGTACAATAATATCCCTCTTCTGCTTGTAGAAACCTGATTCTGTGGCACCCCATAGTTGTTTCGGGTGAGACTGCAACCTGTTCGCAGGTTGTTTCCGAAAGGGCCAACACTGTGGGTCTTTTGTTGGTGCGAAGACAAAAGTATAGAACTTGGGTCTACCCTAAGCCCAACAAATTGGTTCCGTTGCCGGTTGAACTCAGTATCTGCTCTAGAGGG
Organism: Pseudotsuga menziesii; assembly: GCA_001517045.1. NCBI lineage: Eukaryota > Viridiplantae > Streptophyta > Pinopsida > Pinales > Pinaceae > Pseudotsuga > Pseudotsuga menziesii. The sequence continues at coordinate 167,785 of LPNX011138658.1, forward strand.
GTTTACGTCGTACCTAGAGGGCTATGTTTTGAAGACCCTCAGTGAAAGAAATCGGTGATTGGATTGAAGAGACTTATCTAAAATTTGCTGAACAAGAGAACAAAGATCTGCGTCGCAGTTCAGATGACTTTTTACAAAGGTACATTTTTTCTGATGTTTATGAAATTTTCTTTGGTAGTATCCACATAGAGTTGCACTAGTGGTTATCCAGGTTGACAGAGAGAAAGACGAACTTCCAAGAAGGTCAGTTTTCTGATTGGACCCCCGCAAGAATTAATATATTGAAAAGAGTGAACAACGAGATATCCTGAGCTGTTGATTTCTGGACAACGCAAACCCTTGAATCATTTGTGACGGAGTTCGCCATCGACACAAGTACTTCCTTCAGTAAATACGAATGACAGTTTTTCAAAGGACCAAGGGGTAAGTACTTGAATTCATTTAATTTGAAAATTAAAATGCTATTGGCTGAAAAAGGTATATTGCTCATTGAATCAGACTATTAGATTTAGTAATACTAACTTATGTTTCAAAGTGAAAGAGACTTCGACGAGCAAAGTGGTTTGCTATGAAGTGGTAAAAGATACAAGAGGAATTTTGGATCCTATACCCTAGGTCAGAATACCGAGTATACCCCTATAAGTTCAGCAGACCCGACGCTCGACAAAACCCCTTCTGTTGGAAACCCTCCGGTGACCCCGCAGCAAAGCCCTATTATCTCGGAGAACTTGTCACAGTCTGAAAGTAACCCTAGCTCGAGTATTCCTGTCGCAGGTAAGTCTACCCCAGTAAGTTCCCCCCCGCCTACTACCAGTCCCCCTCCCTCCCCCCCTAGATATGCGATGGCCCATATGAATGATGACATTAAGCTCCCAGTCTTTAAAGGAACTGGATCAGAGGATCCAGAACAGTTTTAGTTCTTATGTGAAGCCGTGTGGACTGCTAAGAACATTATGGATCAAGATACAAGAAGAGTGCAGCTGGTTACTTCTTTTAGAGACCGCGCTTTGACCTGGTTCATGAAGTTTTCCAATACTCAGAACCATGTCTTGGCTGATATAAAAGCAGCAATGATAAAGGAATTTAAGAAGCCTAAATAAGAGTTGCAGTGTATCACTGAACTAAAGGAAATTCAACAGAGGTGAGGAGAATCAGTGTGGGACTTTGATCAGAGGTTCAAAGTTTTGCTAGATCAAGTCAGTTTCACTATTGGACCAGCGCAGCATAAGGAATGGTTCATTGCAGCTTTGTTACCGCATATCAGGACTCCACTCATGCAACAGAAGGTTGCTGATCAGCAAGAGGCTTTGGAAATTTCTATGAAGCTTGAAACAGCTCCTGTCGAAGATAGTTCTGGTATAGCTCAAATACAAGCGCAGTTAGCAGCAATGGCCTTGGAACTGCGTGACATGAAGAAAGGCAAATCTGTTCAAGAAGAGGTTTGGTGTACACGATGTCAGACAGAAGGAAATGACAAGGAACAGTGTCATGTGGTAAGAAATTACCTGAATTGTGGTGCGCCAAACCCATTCAATCCTAGTGTTCTATATTGTGAGATCTATAGGACAACTGGCCAGCATCGACCTGAAGACTGCTATCTGCTGCAGAGATATGTGCAAGTACCTAAGAACCCCTATTGCAAGTTCTATAAGTCAGTTGGAAACAACAAGGATGAATGTCGCAGTTTTGACCTCATGAGAGAATGAACCTATGATGCTTATAGGGTACAAAACGATGGACAAGGCAATGATGGATATGGTTACTGTGGTAGTACCTCAGGTCGAGGTACTTTTGAAGGTCGTGGTCATGGTGTTATACCTGGAAGAGGTCGAGGCCAGGTGGTGTGCTATAATTGTAATCAGGAAGGACATCTAGCTAGAGACTGTCGGAACCCAACTACGACATGTCAATATTGCAGAGCAGTCGACCATGTGATTGAGCAATGCCCGTAGCTGATAGCCAAGATACAAGAAAGAAATAGCACTCCTACTCAGAATATTCAGATGATTACTGTAGAGCAAAGACATGTTCCAGCCATTAATGTTGTTACAAGGAGTGGTGCCACGACGCAAATACAGAATAAGGAGAAACAGCCTGATGAGGCTTGGGTTCGTAAGGCCCCAGAGAAAATTCAAACCTTCGATGTGGGAAGAGAAAAAGAGACATTTCTGGACGCAAAAAAATACTTTGCTGATCCAAGCACACCAGTAGCACCTGCGCAACAGCCTCAGCAGCAGTCACAGTCTCAAGAAGCTTCGACGGATAAAGTAAGTACAATGTCTTCATTTTTACAGAGTCGCATGAAGCTCTTCAGAAATCAGAATGCTTTAAATGAGTTACAGAAAGTTATTGCTTCTTGTGAACCTCATCGAAGCTCTAGTAAGGAAAAAACTGTCAATAGAGTCAGAAGAACTGGAAGAGAAATGAGACTGCATGCACATATAGGAGAATATGACATGACTGATGTCATTCTGGACCTAGGAACCGAAGTAAATGTCTTAACTAAACAAACATGGGAACAAATGGGAAAACCTACCCTTGAATGGTCTCCTATACAGTTGAGATTATCCAATCAGCAGAAGATTGTGCCCCTAGGAATATTCCCTAGTGTCCTAGTAGATATTGATGGGGTTAGTACTTTAGCAGACTTTGAATTCATTGAGATAATTGATGATAGCAACCCCTACCCAGCTTTTCTATAAATTGAATGGGCAATAGACAATGCTGCAGTCATTAACCTTAAGAAGAGACAAATGAATTTCGAAGGGAAAGGTTTGAGAGTCATAGTACCACTGGACCCTTCTCAAGGAGAAAGGTACATAGAACCACTCAGAGATAAAGATCGGGATGTTTTGGACCATATCTACAACATCACAGCTAAGGAAGAATATTATGTTGATCCTACTACTGAAGGTATCATGGATTGGCAGTGTGACAGCTCCTGCATGACAGATTCAGATGACGGTCTAGAGAATTGGTAGAATAAACTTTATGAACTACATGGACATTGATGTGCAAGAATTACCAAGTCTCTCAGATGGCTTGGTTCACAGACAAGAGACTTGCCTACCTTTGATGGCTTGACCGACCCAACATATTTTATTATACAATTCTTAGAGCAGGTACCAGGTTCACATAAAATGGAGATTCTAGATCTAGCATTCAGAGCCACAGCAGCCAGATGGTGGAATGGTCATAAAAAGTACATTCATAGTTGGGAAGTGTGCCAGAAGTCCCTTTTCCTAAGATTCGGGGATCAACCTCAGGAGGTGCGAATCAGGTTTAATGGTAAGACTAGTCCTCAGGGACATTTGGAGCAATGTTACGAAGCATGGAAACATGTACCTCGTGAAGAATGGGTACATAGGTTTGTGCACACCCTGGAACCTATAGTAAAGAACTGGTATGCAGAGGTCGAGCTTCGCCATGGTACTGTAAGTTGGGATAGTCTTGTTGATAGTTTTGTGCTGACATTTTCTATTAATGAGGTTTGTCCTACTTTGAACACAGCTGTTAGGTTGATCCATACTAAAGTGTTTGATGATCAAGAAATAGCAGAATACCAACCTGATTGGAAGGAACAAGAAGCTAATGCAGTAGAATGTTATAACCTTGCAATTGACGAGGATGATGATCTGCGCAACATTAACATTCCTGAGTCAGAAGGATACTGCGAAGTACATGGACCACCAGTTGAAGCACCTGAAGTGACTTAGCCCTTGAAGACGCGGACAGTAAACATTGGATCAGAAGAAAAGCCTAAGTATGCTATCATTGGAGATTATTGGGATGAAGAAATGGTGAATAAAGTGACCCAACTTCTCCACGAGTATCAGAACCTATTTTCGACGAAGTTTTCAGAGATGAAAGGTATCCTCAGTGATATAGGAGTAATAAAGATCCCCTTGAAACCTGATGCGAAGCCTGTGAAACAACGCCCTTATAGGCTGAACCCTAAGTATAAAGAAAAAGTTAGAATGGAGCTCGATCAGATGCTTACTGCAAGAATCATTGAGTCGGTTGAAGAATCCGAATGGGTCAGTCCTATGGTGGTGAAAGAAAAGAAGACTAAGGGAGAAATCAGAATCTGTGTTGATCTGAGGAAGCTGAATGATGCATGTTTACATGATCCTTTCCCTACTCCCTTTACAGATGAAGTTTTAGACAATGTCGGAGGTCAAGAAGTGTACTCTTTTACTGATGGATTTTCAGGTTACCATCAGATTAGAATTGCTCTAGAAGATCGACATAAGACAACCTTCGCTACCGAAATGGGATCCTTTCAGTATACAGTTATGCCCTTTGGATTGAAGAATGCACCTGCTATGTTTTCTAGAGTAGTCATCTCTGCATTTAAGAAATTTATACATAAATTCTTAGAAGTTTATTTTGATGATTGGACTATCTTTGGGTTACTAAAAGACCATATAGCTAGTTTAAGACTTATGCTGGACAAGTGTAGACAGCATCAGATTTCCTTGAACTTGAAAAAGTGTATCTTTTTTGCACCTTTTGGAATTCTGCTAGGTCATATTGTATGTAAGCAAGGACTAATGATGGATCTTGTGAAGATAGACATTATTGTGAACTTTCCACCTCCGAAGTCTGTTAAGCAAATTCGTACTACACTTGGTCATACTGGATATTACAGGAAATTCATTAAAGGATATGCTCAGATCACAGCCCCTATGGAAAAGCAGTTGAAGAAAGATATTAAGTTTGAATGGACACCTGAGTGTCAAGAAAGCTTGGATATTTTGAAGGAAAAGATGGTAACTGCCCCTATCTTAGTATTCCCTGACTGGAATAAGGATTTTCATGTGCATGTCGATGCATCCTCCATTGCTCTGGGTATAGTATTGGCTCAGTCAGGTGAAGGTAATATTGATCATCCTATTGCTTTTGCAAGTAGAAAATTGTCCACAGCAGAAAAGAATTATACTATGACAGAACGAGAAGGTCTAGCTATGGTTTATGCATTGCAGAAGTTTCGACACTATCTGTTAGGATCTCATTTTAAGATGTTCATTGACCATTCTGCTTTGAAGTATTTGGTTAACAAGCCTGTGCTAGGTGGAAGGATATGCAGATGGTTGATTCTATTTCAGGAATATGACTTTGAGATCATAGTCAAACCTGGAAGACTTAACCTAGGCCCTGACCACTTGTCGAGGCTCGAGTCAGGAGAAGAGCCCATTAGTTTGGACGAAGTTCTTCCTGATGCCCAGTTGTTTGCCATCTAGATGGTTGATGACTATTTTCAGGATATTGTTTAGTACTTATCTATAGGTTTTGCACCCGCCAAAATGAAAACACAGCAGAAGAAGCAGTTGGTGGTTAGAGCAGCCGACTTTACCTTAATAGCAGGACAGCTATATAAGATGGGACCATATGAAATACTGCGCAGATGTGTCCTGGAGCATGAAAAACCATTAATTTTGGCTGAGGCACATTCTGGAGCAGTAGGAGGTCATTACGCAGGAAAAGCTACAGTACAGAATATTCTGACAGCCGGATTATGGTGGCCCACAATTCATAAGGATGCACGAGAGTATTACCACACCTGCGACATCTGTCAGAGGACAGGCAAACCATCTAGGAGGGATGAGATGCCTCTAGTTCCATAGGTAACTTTACAAGCCTTTGACAAGTGGGCTATTGATTTTGTTGGACCTATCAATCCCCCTACGAAGAAATCCGGAGCAAGATACATTATTATAACAACTGACTACCTTACTCATTGGGCCGAAGCTCAACCGTTCAAGAACTGTAGCGCTGCTACAGCTGTGAAGTTCATCTTCGATAACATCTTGTCAAGATTTGGGTGTCCTAGAATTCTTATGAGTGATCAAGGATCACATTTCCTAAAAAAGAATATTGAAGTATTGAATGAATAATTTCAAGTATATCATCAGAAGAGTACTGCCTATCATCCTCAAGCAAATGGAACTGTTGAAGCCTTTAACAAGATCCTTGAACATGCTCTGACGAAGGTTTGCAATGTTAACAGAAATGATTGGGATCTTAGAATTCCAGTAGTATTATGGGCTTATAGAACCACCTACAAGAAGTTGACAGGCCATACACCTTTTAGGTTGGTCTATGGACAAGAAGCAGTCATGCCCATGGAGTACATTGTTCCTAGCCTAAGAATATCTACTTTCACAGAGATGGATGATCCAGCTATGATGAAAGAAAGGATGGAAAATATACTAGAACTTGAAGAAGACAGATTCATCACAGGGTTCCAGTAGCAAGTACAAAAAACCAGAGAAAAAGCATGGCATGATAGACACATTAAGAAGAAGCAGTTCCAGAATGGTGATCTTGTCCTCTTATATGACAGTAAATTCATGAAATTCCTGAGTAAGTTCAAGACACATTGGAAAGTACCATACATAGTGCAGAGAGTTACCGATGGTGGTGCAGTCCAGCTAGCTAAATTGAATGGAGAAATTTTACCTTCCATGGTGAATGGAAGTAGGTTAAAGAAGTACAGGGACAAGTTGGGACCCCCTAATCAGAAGTAAGAGCAAGAAGGACAGTCTAAGTACCAAGAACAGTTGGAATTGGGTACTAGACTATAATGAAGTTGTTCTCAAAGCTACGAAGTATTGAAGACTGTCAAAGTTCAAAGGTTGAAGTTTGGTTGCCGCTTGGGTCAGGATGGGTCGAAGGCCAATATTGTGTCGAAGGTACTCATTGAGGCGAAGCTGAAGTTAGTGGTTATGTCAAAGAAGAAAGGTGTGTCGTAGCCTAAAATGTGATTAATGGGACAAACTAGACTTGACGGCACTGGAACGTGAACTTCCTTAACAACCATAATGATGAGATCTTGGGAAAATCTAGCACCGTGTTGACAAGATTTACCGCCGCTCCAGCAGATTTGGTGTTATTCATGCACCATCATGGCAGATTTTGTTGTGGAATTCTATAAGAAGCCACACAAGCCTCCGACTCCTGTATTGCACATTTCATTGAGTTTACAGTTAGCACCATGTCGAATGATCGCGAAGTCCAGGAATTGTTACAAGAGTTCAGGGAGAGAGGTCTGCAGAACCTTATGAGAAATCCACCCTACGAGGAGATGTCTCCAGCGCTGAAGTATCCAATATAGATACGATCAACCAGAAAGAAATTTAAGGCAGAAGTTCACTCTAAGCGGAACAAAGAAAGGCACAAGCCCTCAGGAAAGACTCCGGAGGATCCCGAGATGTATCCTCCTAGCTCAGCGGAATGGAGGCATGCTGTTTGTCTTATGCAAAAGTACATTGGCATGCAATCATAGGAGCCCCATCTGCTAAGGACCCAAATTTTTGGATGGTCAAATGTTCGATAGGACATGAACGGGAGGCAGTTCGAGGGATGGAATCGCTGATAGCTTTATAAGGCTCAGCAATTCCCATGACCATCATAAATCTTGCGAAGGAAGACAGTAGCATAAGGAACATCGACAGTCTACTAAGAATGAAAGGATGAAGGATTAAGCAAGCTGTGGCCGTGGTAGAAGTAGTAGAAAGGATGACGATGATGACAGGCATATAAGGGAGCAGGAGGGAAGCAAAATTAAAGCTGATGGTTATAGAGATGCAAATGGATACAGAGCCTGACAAAGTGCATAAGGAGATCATAAAGAAGGAGCAAGCAGCCGAAGATATCATTCTACCACTAGACAAGCAGCTGAGTGTCCCGGGACGGGACACTGGTGAGTCTTAGGGGCCTGTTGGGGTGCACACCTTAACGGTCCTTAATTTTGGTAACTCCATGGTTTTTGTGGAAGCTTGTGAGCGGAGTTGCAACTCAAAATAGTCTTAGGGGTGTCGGGGTTGAGTCAAAGCCCTCTTTTTGTAATTAACCCATGGTTTAAATCCAGGGTTTAGGGTTCAGGATGCCCATGGTTTAAGCCCATGGTTTTGTAAATAAGTGCACTTGTATAAATAAGCACTTTTGTAAAAGAGTTAGGTTAGGCTTTTAATGTAAGATGATTTGATGCGAAGTTAAGGCTAGTTTTGTAAGAAAGGTTAAGTCCCAGCTGTGTGCATGGACGACCTCTACAGCTGTGTGCGCAGATGGTTTTTGGGTGATTAAGAAGATCTGCAGCTAAGTGCACATCTTGAGGAATTGAAGGGATCTGCAGCTGAGTGCGCAGATCAGAACTGTGGTTTTTGTAAAGAGTTGAATAAAACACAGTTCTGTGGACGTAGCCCCTAAACTGGGGGTGAACCACATTATATCTTGTGTTGTGGTTCTTTTGTGTTGTTTCTGTTATGTTCTTTTATGAATTGATAAGTAGATAACTGATAAGTAATATCATTGCTAAATACTAACTTCGCCGTGAATTCCCAATTAAGGGTTAAGCAAGACACTTTTTGTTAATCTAACTGTGAATCTATATAAGTGACTGTCAAAGATCTGTATTGTATGATTATTATTTGTTAAAGGCTAAAGGTACAGTAATATCCCTCTTTTGCTTGCAGAAACCTGATTCTGCGGCACCCCATAGCTGTTTCGGGTGAGACTGCAACATGTTCACAGGTTGTTGCCGAAAGGGCCAACACTGTGGGTGTTTTGTTGGTGCAAAGACAAAAGTATAGAACCTGGGTCTGCCCTAAGCCCAACAAGGTATCTGGGTAATATCCTTACAAGAATATGACTTATAATTCAAACCAGTGACCATAGTCAAGGGGCATGGGATCTGTAAATCAATGGTTGAGAGTCAGGACAATGCAGATAATGATTGGAATAATGAAGTTGAGTTACACATGGTTGATGTATGTCCTTTATTTACAGCTACAGAATCATGGTACAGAGACTTGATTCATTATCTCCAACAAGGATACTTGCCTGAACACTGGAATTCCAAGCAGAGGAGAGCATTACGCTTAAAATCAGCCTCATATCAGATTATTGATGGAGTTCTATTTAGAAAAAACTATGATGGAATTTTTCTCATATGCTTGAAATGTGAAGATGTAGCTAATGTTGTTATAGATCTACATGATGGCCCTACTAGAGGTCATTTCTCAGGAGATACTATAGCACATAAGATCTTGAGATATGGGTATTACTGGCCGACTCTGCTCAAGGATGCTCACACTCATGTTAGGAAATGTGATAATTGTCAAAGAAGTTGCAGAAGATAAGAAAAGGCAGCAGTACCATTAAAGCCATTTATTATTTCCAAACCATTTGAGCAGTGGGGGATTGATATTATCGGAGAGATCAATCCAAATTCTTCATTGCAGCACAAGTACATACTGACAGCAACAGACTACTTCACCAGATGGGTAGAGGCCATCCCGTTGCGAAAAGTGAATGAAGATGTAGTTATGGACTTCTTGCAAGACCATATTATGACCAGGTTTGGGGTTCCAATTTCCCTAGTTTTTTATAATGCTTACTATTTTTCATCTATTATACTGACTGGATTTTCAACTGAGAAAGGGATTAAGTTACATTATTCTGTTAACTACTATCCACAAGGTAATGGTCTAGCAGAATCTACAAATAAAAATATCATTAGGATTTTGAAGAAAACAGTCATAGAAAATCAAAGAAGTTGGCACATAGCTCTTCCTAATGCACTCTGGGATGATCGAGCCACACCCAAGAACTCCTTAGGTGTGTCACCTTATACTCTAGTCTATGGGAAAGAATCCATCCTGCCTCCCAATATTTTGTTTCCTTCCTCTCAACTAGCTCAAGCCTCTAAAGGAATTGAAAATTAGGTCCTGCAAATCCGAATCAATACTCTGCTAAAGTTGGAAGAGTCTAGATCCAAGTCGAAAGAGGGGTTTAAGCACTAGCAAAAAATAGTGAAAAGATGGTTTGATAAGCACAAATCCGGAAAAATGGAATTTGAAGTAGGTGATTTGGTTCTTAAATGGGATCACCCACATGAAGAGAAGGGAAAGCACACTAAATTTCATCAATTATGGATAGGCCCTTTTCAGATTGCCGATAAGTTAGGCCCCTCAACCTATAAATTACGATATTTACAGGGGTGGGAAGTGAAATTGCAAGTCAATGGTTTAGTTCTCAAACCGTATTTTTCTTAATGCTGTTTGGTTTTTCTTTGTACATAAATAAACCGTTTTGATTTGTTTCAGTCTTGTTTTTCTTAGATTAATTCTACTTTATTTTCACTTTAATGTATTAGAGTGTGACTTCTTGTAGTTTGTTTTTCTTTACTTTATGTTTTCAATAAACTAGCACAACCTTTGGAATTGGAGTTCATTAGAATTCTAGATAGACTGAAAATATTTTGACTAAAGGACTGCTTGATATTTGCACATAAATCATCCTTAAAGATCCTTTAATATTGGTAGACTATCTGAATAGATTTTGAACACATTGAAGTTTGGTTTAATCCCTGTAAAATAACTAAGGTCAGGAAAGTCTAGAATACTATTTTGAGGCTCCATTCACTTCACACTAAAGTCTGTCCTAGGAAGCTAAAAGCAAAAGACCCATGGAAAGGAAGCAGGGTGAACAGTTGTATGGTATTTAAAATAATCCCATGCCACAAATGAAAGAAAAAAGGCCAAAAGATTGATATCTCCCAGAAAGAAAACATACATCAAAAGACATACTGAATAAAATCAGTTGGATAAGATTGCTCAAAGGTTCTTCTCCGTCTGTGAGATGAAAGCAAAATATCTCTCATAGAAAAGGAAATTATGGATGGAAGAACCTAAATCAAATGTCAAATGAAGAAAGCAATCCGGGAAAACTCAAAAGGAAAAAATTCCAAAAGCATCAAAAGAATGCAAAATGCATGGGAATGAGGAACAAACGAATATATCTATTCATACCCTGTTACAATCTTGTGGTGTCTAAGTTGGAAGCAGTCCGAAAGAAGAAGTAAAATGAACTTAATATATTGGCCTCAGAAGAGTTGTCGAGACTTTGAAAGCCTAGTTCCCCTATCCTATTGGACCATAATCAATGTGAAAGTTTATAAATCTTGCATTCTAGAAAATCTGGGAATCTTAAAGAAATATGGTAAATTATGTTTTAACAAGATACTTTAAAGCAGTTTTTTTTTAAAATCCAGTTGTCCAGAGAATTGTGTCTTCCAGTTAGTCGCTAATTGTTGCTGCTGCAACTATCATCCCAAAAACGTTTTTCTACCTTTTAGGGCCCCCTACTTTTCCTATTTTTAAAAAAGCTTTGAAAGTCTACCTTTACCTTGCAAGAGTTGTTTCATGACTTAAGTTTTTTGCAAAAGAAACTTTCTTTTTTTCACCCGATGTATTGGATGAACTCTTGAAGTTCATCCGACATATAAGAAGAGTTGTTCGAAGGCTGGCCGATTCTCTATCTCTTATGCTTCCGAAAAGTCTTGCAAAAGCCTCCTAATACATTGGATGTACCTTGGTCTATGGTATCGGAAAACATTTTCCAATGCTCCCCGGTTGATTATCCGAAGTCTTTCTGATGCATCAGGTCATCTTGTTGTTTCATTTTTTGATGTCCGCGGGAGATTTTGTGTTTTCTACCCGCCGTTTCGGTTGTTTTTTTCTGAATGTTCCGAGAGTCTAAGGATGATTTCCTTGTCGATGCTTCAAATGCACAGTCTGATGCATAGTCGATCTCCTTCCCGAAGGATTTTTCGTTTCCAGTGCAAGTATTAGTGGTCCCATTTAGGCAGCGTATTGCTGTAGCCACTCGGTTAACATCGGGCCCGTTCTTTTCTACCATCCAAATCCCTTGCATTTTATCGCGGGATCAGTTTTGTTATGATTTTAGAGCTACTGAGTGTTTCCTGCTCGAGGCCATTTATTATGTTTACCCTTATTTAAGCCTATTTAATCCCGTAAGGGGATTTTCCATGGTTATTGTTGGTCATTTGCAAGCTATGGATTCATCAGTCGACTGAGCGAGTTTAGCTAGCAGAGATCACAATTTTCTAAGTCGTATCAGCAGCCAGGTAGGATCTTACTCGTTAATTTGTCTTGTTGCTTGGTGGTGCATGTTGTAACGTTTTGGTTGGGTTAGGTTTTCCCATTTTCGTGGGGGGTTTTTTAGACTTTGAGGTCAACATGGTTTGTGAAGCGTTATTCTTGAGAGACTAGGGCCTCTGGTTTTCTTTCCTACATATCCATTGTTGCCTAGCTCCTGCCTTGGGGTTTTACCTGATAGTTGTCCGTACTAGGAGGGAAGTGGGTAGACAAGTGTTACGTAGTCTGCACCACTCCTTCATTTCATCAATCAAAAGGTGGTGTTATTGCAGTCATTGACCGGTTAGAATAGGAATTTTTTGGAGTGTCGTGGGATGAATTTTCCATTTAGGGTGAAAACCATGGTTATTCATGAATGTTTTCCTCCCGGTCAACTTCGAGTTTTCCTTTCTCATTGACGGTATTGACGTTGGTAGGCTCTAAGAGATGCGGTGCCATGGTGGGATCCTTAGGACATGTGCAATAGAAGGCTTGCCTCTGACCCTAGTTTAGCCCGCCTCTTAAAAATATTTGAACCTGCTATTTATTTTTCACTTCAAGAGAGTGCGTCTAATGGTGGAAACAAATTTTTGGTCAATATGCACTGTGATGATTCGGTAAAATTTCTGGTTAAAACTGTTTCTGTTTATGGTAGAATGTATCAATTGCAGTTATATATTTTGGAATAGATTGAATCTAAAATGTTGTCATATGATCAAAATAGCCTCATCATTCATATATCAATATGCCTTGGAAATAGAAGAAGAAGGTGCAACCCGCGGATGAGGATCCAGAAATAGAGATTATAACGCAAGTTTAAGCTATATATGAATATGCCAGTCTATCATGGGCATCGAACCTGAGTACAAGCGGGGGGGAATCTACCGAATGGTCACCAATTGAAGCTTCCCAGATACAGGATTAGAGGATTTACCAACATATGCCAATATAGAGAGGTCAACAATCATTAAGGTTGCCACATGACCAGAAATTTTTCCATGTGCAGAAGTAATAGGTTGGATCCTCCTGGGGGCTGATGTAACAAAAATGATTTTTTCAAATACTGAAGGATAGGGTTATGCGGCTTATATCCCAGCTTATTTAGCTCATGCCTATAAGCTCCCCACACCCCAAACTTCTCTAACAGAAGGATGGTTAAATGAACTTGACCTAGATGTTTTGGGAAATGGCAAAAGAATGATGGTTCCCAGAAAAAAAATTTCATACAAGGCCTTCTGGGGAATATGAAACTGTGAACCTTCACACTCCTTATAGATTGATAGCATGAATGTTGAATAGGATCTTTGGAAGAGAAAATGGAAATAATTACAAACTGAGCTGGGTACCAGTGATTTTCTTTGTGGCCACTCAAAGCACCATTTTTTACAGGGCCAATATATTGTCTAACAGTTTGTCCTCATGCATAAGTGTAGCACTGGGAGGAGTTTCACAAAACAAGTCATAGTTCTATATGAGCTCACTTTTGATCAATTGTATTATGTGCACACAGGCCTTCCCAGCTCTGAAGTGCCAATAGGATAAGGCCAAAACTCCTGTCTATGTTGCATATCAGTTGTTGTGGGCACACAAATATTTCAACCATCATATAAGTATTTGTGAAGGCTTCATAATGCCACTAGACAGATTAATCTTCCTTGTTGAGTGTGATTACATGTGTGAAGAAACCTTGAAGATTATACAGGATAATGGTCATTATTACCTAACAGAGGAAGCCCTATATCTAAGGATGTTTAGAGAAACGAGGGCCCCTTCTCTTTTGCCAAAATACGCTACGGATTATGTTATTCACAAGGAATTAGTGAGGCAAATTTACATTGTTGGGGTTGGTAATTTCTTGTTTGATCAGAAGAAGGTTGTATACCCCTAACTCCCATTTTATATAGGAAGTTATAAGTTCTCCAAAATGAAGAGTGCACCAGAGTTTGTAAAGGAGTTAGAGTACCTCCACTTTGGAGAGATAAGTTTTCATAGGAATGATTCTGAGGATAAGGTTTCTAATTATTGTGCTACGGCAGGAGTACATTTTGAATATGCGACTTACTGGGATAAAGATGAAGAAATATTCTGAAATGGACACAATATTACAGCCTTGAGGAAGAGATTTAAGCAAAATATAACGACCATAGGTGGAAAGGGAAAAGCTATTGAGCAGCAGAAGAAACAAGAGGAGGAAGCTTCTAAGAAAAGGGAAGAGGAGGCACTCAAACTATCACAAGAAGCAAAATGATGGTTGGAAAAAGAAGAAGCTGAGAAAAGGAGAGCCAAAGAAGAAGCTGAGAAAAATAATCAAGAAGAAGAGTCTGAGAAAGGTAGGAAGAGTATGAAAGGTTAAGACTGGAAGCAGCTGACAGAGAATGGGACCAGGCAGAAAGAGAAGTTGAAAAGTTACAGAGAAAAGAATAGGAAGAACAAGATCGTGCAAATTTGGAGCATACTCATTCTTATGATGATCTATGGGGATCATCGGTCCCATCTAATAGCACAGCCATGGGAGATTCAGCTCCGACATTAGGGATTGAACTAATCCCTTTTATCCCATCCCAAGAGTAGGAGGTAGATGATTTAAATACCATTTTTTATGACAAGCATGAGAAAAGAATTGTCATGAGAACTGAGAAGAAAGTGGACACCGGGGAAAAGCAAGGAATCATGAGAACTGAGAAAATAATTTTCCATGGGATTGACAAGGATCCAAGACTTCTTGCAAGGGAAGGTGCAACCTCAACCCTTGCAAATGAAGATAACATGGATAAAACTATGACTGATCGAGAACATATTAAAAAGAAGGTTGTTCAAATGAAGGAAACTCTAAAATAGGAAAGAGGCAAGGGACAAAGTCTGAAGAGGAAGCATGAAGAGATTTTCAATGAGATTGAGAAGTCAAAGGAGGCATGCCAAACTTTACAATATGACAAGGATTCATTGATATTATCAATAAATATTATGGAAGGAGAAAAGAAATATCTTGAAAAGCAGGTTGAAGAAGCAGAAAAGAAAGGAGATGTAGCGAGCAAGTGAATAGAGGAGCTAGAAGCTCAGAATATTTTACTACGAGAACAACTTCAAGTGGCGAAGGAGAAGCAGACAGACATTACTCCATTCTGGAATCAATCCTCGATGCTGCAAAAGGAGATAGATAGGTCTTTGCTAATCCTTGCAGGGGATATGTATAGAGTTAAACAAATTGAGGTCATATTGAGAGAGCTAGCACTCAGCTCGTCAGAATTTCGGAGAAGATTATCAGAGGTGGTTGAGCTTGTAAAAAATCAGTTAACATGGATAGGAACCCATCCAGCCTTTCCAGCTAATATGCATCAGAAATATACAAGAATTCTTAAGATGGATTTAGCCATACTGAATTTTGGGTGTAGAATAGCAGTCAAATTAAACACATCCATTGAGAAAACTATTGAGAAGTGTGCTGAATTTTACAAAGGCATACATCTTGTTCACAATTAGTGCATGATTCTAGCAGGTGCCCCGGATCAAGATTTCCTAGACAAGGAAGAACATCTGAAGAACTTGCAAGAGAGGCTGTAAAAGGGAGAAG
The DNA here is from genome assembly GCA_001517045.1 of Pseudotsuga menziesii. Taxonomy (NCBI): domain Eukaryota; kingdom Viridiplantae; phylum Streptophyta; class Pinopsida; order Pinales; family Pinaceae; genus Pseudotsuga; species Pseudotsuga menziesii. The sequence goes on from LPNX011138658.1 coordinate 183,298, forward strand.
AAAGTATATCCAATCTTGAAGCTGTTAGTGAAGAAGACATTAGGATCTGGATTATCCAAGCTTCAGCCCACAAGCTCTTGTTAGAAGAATATTTGAGGCAGAATGTACCTAAGGTGAAGGAAATTGAGTCTCACTTTTCAAAGCATGAAGTGGCAGTACGTCTATTGGATCCTGCAGAATATCGGATCATCAGTGAAGAAGCACAAGCATGGGGAATGTTTATTAAGACCCCAGCTGGGCCCATTTGAATTTTTTCTTATTCACCAACTAGATATTATACAAATTTGTATTTATTCCTTTTAGTAATGCACTAAAAGACAAGATTTTTGTAAAGGAAGAGTCGAGGAAGCCCAAAAGGTTGGGGAAAATCAAGAGTTATTTTAAATGTGTATAAGTATAAGTAAAATAGAGAGAGAATGGACTTTTCCATGCTATCTTTTGTGAAGTTTATTGTAAGAAGAACTATTTCTTTTATAATAAAGAAAGCCATATTTTCTGCTGGAGAAGGAACTGTGAAGTTTCAAATGCATGTTGTAGATTGGTTGAATGTCGAATTATTTCTATTTCAGCTTATTCTACGAACTGTGAGATCGTTCTGAATTATGAATTACTTCCATGTTATGAATGATTTTCTGTTATTTTTATGAAACTTATGCAGTATATTGAGTAATGAATGTTTTAAATAACAATGAGTTATATGTATGTTTATCTTTGTACATGTCATTATGTACTCATAATTATGAACAGTTATCTGTAATATTCTTTATGCATGTTTTATAGTACATTACTCACCATTAAATATAATATTGCTCCCTAGGGATAGATTAGATAGAATTAGTTAGCTTAGCATAGTTGTTATTTGATTGTGAGTTAAAAGCAAAAGGGGAAATAACACAAGAGGTAAGAACCTGTGCATCACATTGTGAACTCTTTGTTGTCTCTATCGTTTGCACTTAGAATAGGAACTTGCATATCATATATAAAATAAAACTAAAAATATACTTAAACGATGGACCGAGCCACAATCGGTAAAATCAAGCATAAACTGTTACTTGAACTATGGTAGTTGGACCGTAAATCAGATGGATTCCCCATATCAAACAATAACCAGTTGATTGGGAACGTTTATTGGGGAGAATCACAAGGTAATACGCAAAGAAGATTGGGGGATTGCCCATTATTCCTACCTTTCCTAGAAGAGAGTCTCGTAAGAAAAATCATCCTTACTGTGAGGATTCTGTGTTAATGGAAGACTTTGAAGAGCTGGTAGAAACAACCCTGCAAGAGATTGTGCAACCTTTAAATCAGTTAGGACCAGAGTCCCCTCACTGCTCACATTTTCAAACCCCTATCCAATATCCACCTAGAATCATGGAAAATGTGAATGCAAATATGCCTCCTCCACCACCTGCTTGGAGATATAGATCCCCTCTAAACCTTACTCCTCCGTTACATTTTGTGCCTCAGAATTTTGATAAGTCATTTCCCAAGTTTGAACCGAATGAAGGAATTTTTGTGGATGATCATTTCCAAAGCTTTTACCTAGCTTTAGAAGGTTTACAAGCACCAAAGCATGAAGACGTAGTATGCAGATTGTTCCCACATATTCTCAAGGGTAAATCAGACTCATGGTATTTTTCTCTACAAGAAAACTCAATCCCAAACTGGAACACCTTTCAACCAAGAAGTATTCAAAATCTTCCCAAAAATTTTCTCCATCTTTTCAAGATTTAAAGGAGATAATCCAAGCTAATTTCAAGGAGAGGATTATGGAAATATGGAGAGAATATATCATCCCATATTTGTTGGAGGATTTGAAGGGATAAGTTGTGAATTTTGAGGGATAAGTTGAGAGGAAAGTGGATTGTAATTATGAGTTGTTTATCTTAAATTCATCTATAAATAAGAGGGCTCTCTCCTCATTTCTATAGAGGCCTCTCTAGAGGTGTGGAAGTAGAGAAATAGTTTATGTATTTTGAGAGTTAGTCATAGAGTGGATTTTTTATTTTTATGTAATGGAGATGATGCTTTAATGCAATTCCTTTTACTCTCTCTCTCATGTTAATTTGGGTTTCTTTCTTAAGAATTGTTAACATATATTTTCAATGATTTCTTTCTTATGAATTGTTATTATAGATTTGTTGTGAGCTCACATCTATTTATCGTTTGTCATTTGTTACATGCTTTTTGTTATAGATTATATTCCCCTTGTTTAATTTCAGTGTTTCTTTACCAAGTTTAATTTATGCAATTGCATGCTTTCTGAGATTAGATTTATTTTCATACAAATTCTTGTTTTCATAAACTAGATTCAATTTCAGTTGTAGAATAGGTTAGTATCACTTCGATCCTGCATATATGTTGCTTGCACTTCTAATTTTACGATCTCTTCGGGTTGACAATTAAATCATTGGATATGTTATAAAAATTTTAATATTTTTCACCAAACATTTTGCCATCCTTATCAAGGAGGTGCTAAAAGGGATCATAGTTTAGATAGGTAGACAGTTCGTTTTTTTTATTACATAGCAAGGGGGAGGGGAAACGGTAAGATGCAAGGACGAATTCACTACGGAATTTTCGTGGTGTAATAGCCAGATGCATCCACTTTAGTGGGTCACCCCAAAGCCTTGTTGTTTCCACAAGCGTGTTTATTTTTCTACAAAGTGTTTTCTTTTTCTGCAAGAGTGTTCTTTCATTTTCTGCAAATACGAGTTTGCTTTTACACAAATTTTCCCTTTTCATTTTTGTCGTGTAAAGTTTGGATTGATTTCATTTTTTGTCTAGCCTTTATTTCATACTAACTTGCTTTTAACTTTGTATCTATTCATTTTTGTTTTGTACTAATTTTTGTGCATTCTTTATTTTCTATTTTTGCACTCATTTTGTACTAATTCATTTCATACTATTTTTTTTGCATTTGTTATGTACTCATTTTTCATTTTTTTTTTCTTTTATAGCATTTGATTTGATTTCAGTAAAATGATTTTAGGATGAGCATAAGCCTAGAGTAGCTCACTCAGATCCTAGCAAAAGTCGATATCTCCTCTTCTCAAGAAGAGGAGATCTTGATAGAAACCAAAGATGTAATTACTCCTCCGAACACAAACAAGGAAGAATTGGCATTCGAAGAATCATGCATATTAGATGAGGAACACCTGTTCGAACTGGAGATTGAAAGGGAGGAAGAAGGAATCTTGGGTGATCAAAATCATGAATAATAGCATGCAAATGAAAGCTGCATCAAACAATGGTTACAAATAAGTATTATGTTAGATCAGTTTTGTTTTCTCTTTTATTTTATTAATTCACATTTTCAACATTTAATTTTTCATATTATTGTATATTCTAGATTTAGTTTTTCAGAATTAAAAGATAATCCTGGTTTACTTTTGTTAAATAGATGGTTACAGTGGCAATTTCACTACACTTAAATGATTATAATTTTCATTTAGAATAGAGTAGGTAGGTTTTAGATTTTATTTACAATTTAAAATTAGCATCTAGGATGCTTTGCTTTTATTTGATTTTATTTTCTTTAATGTTTCTATTTGCTAAAATTTTCATTTCTAATAGTCTTAATTACTATTTTTTAATTTTGATAGGAATACAAATTTCTAGTTTGCATTTTTTTAATCTAGGAATACCTTAAAATAAACTTAAAAACAAAATTTAAAACGAATATCTATTAAAGTATATATAATATTTCTTTTTTTTTAATTAATTCTCTAATATAAGTTTTCTAGTTTTAATAAATTAATTTAACAAAAACTAATAATACTGAACATATATACATAAAAACTTAAATTAACCATAGAGCAAAACAATGTTTCTTTGTTAGTTTTCTAAGTGTTAGTTTTAGTTTTTTAATATTTTGGAAATAAAATTGTAAAAAATTAGCTAGACTTATAAACAGTAAAAAAATTCTCTCTCTTTAGATTCATGTTTCGACCCATATTTTGACCTATCTTTCAATCTGTACATTCCACCTTTTCTGGACAGACCTGCAAACATAAAAACACTTAAAAGAAAAAATAGAGAAAACAACCAAATGCATAAAAATTCTCAAATAACATGGATAAGTAATTGTTTACTGGATATAGATTGAGTTGCACTATCCATACCAAACAAATCCAACACCCACACACAGAGATCCAAAAACACCATCTCTGAAGGAGCTGGTCGAATGGTGACGGTTTTCAACTATAGGCAGATATCCCTGGATGGAACGCCTTGTGGCGATGGGTCACCGTCTTATGTTCACACTTGCGCTCGACTGAATTTCAGCTAACTGTGCAAAAACCCTTTATATTCGGCTGCAATAGTATCTCAACCATGTTCAAGTCACACCAGCAATGCCTATCTTTTTTCCTAGCCTGGAAACTAAACCTACAAACATAAAACCTTTTTTAATATATATATATATATATATATATATATATATATCATAAAACAAAATCAATAAAAATGATTAAACGATTGACTAACGGTCCGTAAATTAGATATTCTAGATTGCTAGTAAGTATGCATGTGATTAGAATAGATCTGAATCATGTTAGATGATAAACAGACGTTCAAGGCCATTCCTTGATTTCCCTTTTAGCTATCATGGGTTTTCAATGAAACGGTCATGCACATAACAGAATAAATAAATACATCATGGCTTATTTTCTCCTATCTTCTCGCCATGATTTTCTCCTGAGATCCTTTACGTTCCATTTTATTATTTTTTAGCCAAGGAGATGGCTAACAGCCAGTTGTATCTTTAGTTGAATCCAATAACTCATTCAATCCAACGAATGGACTAAAGGAACATGAATTTCTTGCCAGTAGTTATGGGATTGTGGATATCTTGGCTCAATAAAGAAGACGACTCACTCTCTCCATAGCAGTTTTGACTGCTGCTAATTCTCATATGAGATTCCATTGTCAATAAATTATCGACCTTATCTCACTACTGACTTCCTTTCGTTTGTGTTGCCCACGGGATGTTATGGTATGAGATTTGTGGGATGTATCTTCATTTGCCAAGAGGCATTTATCCAACACCTGGCATCAACCAGATCCTTGTTAAACTGAATTATTGTTCGTCCACATGCTACATGTATTGCATGTATCTTTGTGATCCGATACAATACATCAAATTCCTTTTTTTCATTATATTCTATATGATACAACCAGCATTCTAATCAAACAGAATTTATTTTCCAGATCGAAGGGAGGACATTCAGCCACTTTGGTTGCTGATCCATGATGCCATGATTTATTCAAGTCTTTGGAAGTCCTGGGAAAAGAGAGCTCAATCAGGTTGTCAATCAAATCCTCACGCTCCAGCAAGATAATTATTCCAAAATTGCTGCTAAAAATATATTTATGTTTTATTTTTTGGGGTTTGGTTGTTATACCTTTTTATCTTGGGAGGGAAATGTTTACTTCAATTCCACGGATTCCAATTACTCATGGCATTAAATTCAATGATCTTTATGCCTTCAATATGGGATGTTATGTCATCTGTCCTACAGCAGAAGGAGTGGATCAATTCCCTCAGTCGCCCCATTGTAGAGCATCCTAGAAACTAACATCAAAGTGTGGATTGAATCTCAAACTTATAAACACTTATGGTAGTGGAAGGGTCAATTTGTTACCTAAACCCTCCTAAAGAATATGGGCATCGATTTTATGGGATCTGATCATATAAAAGGTCAAACGATTACAATGATGATGTGGTGTTGCGCATCCAACCTAAGGCATGGGTAAACCTCCACTAAAGCTCCTTATGATGAGTATGGAATGATAGTTGCATGGATGGATAAATGGATCACTGGATGCTAACATATGACCCTATGATTGGAAACTCTTTGCTCGATGAATCATTTCCATTTATGGTTGATTGAGTTACAAAAGAGGTTGTAATCCTACAAAATTGCAAGAAGAAATTACAAGTGTTATTAAGGCAAGACATGCATGGAATAATCGCAGCTGGATGAAGATAACATGGAGAGACATTGGCATAATATCCATGTGTATTTCAACAGAAGGTATCATTTGAATTTTTTTTTAAGTTAATGAAAACTACCTGGACTACACTCATAGCACAATCTGATTATCTGGATATATTGGTATCTTCTACAATCATGTAGTTAAAGAATCTTGTGCTCATGATCATTAGGTAAAACTGTGTGCATCCACAATTTTACTCTGATGATCATCAGTGTCTAGCTTTCTTTATGCTTTGACATTTGTTTTGATATCACGACGATGAATCAACTATGGTTTTCACACCTTTCAATTTGCTACCTCATTTTCATTTTCATAACCCCACGGTAGCAATGCAATATCTATTGTTTAGTTGATGGTAGAATATCGTTTAGCTGCACGATAGAACCAATCATGGCCACACATTGCATATAATATAGACTTGAATTCTACATTTCCTTTTTCTTTGAATTCAAAGTCACATGCCGACTCAGCTATACAATTCGAGATCACGGGTTTGATTCTTGCTCTGTTTGAGGACCAATAGTTTATATTTTCACAGAGATGCCAAGCAAATCCATGGAGCTTTAGGATTTGCGATGAGTACCAAAACCAATTAAATTGGCCTTTTCTCTTCGATAATGGTGCTCCATCTACACTTGACTTTATTACTTGAATGATCATTATCAAAAGCTATCCGTACCTCTCTCTTGTCGTAGATAGATCACTTGCCCTCACAACACTGTAACCATATTATTAATAATTATGAACCTGTATATTAATGAATTGATGAGCTGGTTTACCAATGTTTTGACATATATTATCACTTACCATACATATTAGATAAGGCAATTACCAGGTGTAATGCAAACAAAATGTGATATGATCACTAACCATTTCTCTCATATTTTGAAATCGTTGGGACATATTAGATTGTTTTATACTACTTTGCACAGGTCTTTGTTATTATGGAGAATCACACCTTTTGAGGACGCTAATGTATGCCGCATATGGACCATAAGACTGCCACCATTTACCAGATAACAGATCTTTGAGGGGATTGAACGTGATCTCACCAAAACACCCAGATTTCAAAATGATAAAAATTATTAGGCTCCTTCCAAGTGTGGATTAAAATGACCACGATAGTACAAAATGTGCCACAGGATCCATAGGATCTAAAGGATTCTACAGAGATTTCTGGTATGAAGCACGGTAGGGATGATTGAATGTTAGCTGGCCCATCTACTTGCACTTAAACCTCTCCCATTTTTTTCATGATATCATTCAGAAAAAAATTAACCTTGAAGACCGATACAAAAATTCTAAATCACAGTCTGTTTCATCTTCTTTGAAATCGAAGGAAGCTGATGTCGTAACCACGCCTTCTTCTTTATTTTTATTTTTGCACAGTGGGACCTGGCACATCTTCAGTTTGGGGAAGGTAGGTGTTTGTTTCAATTTTGTTATGATGTTCATATAAACAATGCCTATGAATGATTATGCAATAACAAATTATGAGATATCAAGCTGCATTTCTTTCATATTTGATATTGTTTGTAATTCAGGTACTCATTTATCTAATTAACCAATTTTCATATATGTTTAAAAAGTGAAGGATCATTCAAACCTCCAACCACATGTTCATTCAGATGGGTATTCGCATGGTCATTCAAAACTGCCAAACTTGTCGCTTGTTTTCACACTCTTCTCTGTTCCAGATCATTAAGATAGTCTTCTTTTAGAGGGTCGACCACTGAAAGGCTCGACTCTCTCTCTCTACTGCTCAATCATTACATAAAGACGCACTAATCTTTGTAAAAGGAGGATGTAAAAACTCTAATTTTTGTTCCAATTTCTTTTTGTCTTTGTTTGCAAAATAATTAAAAACTTTAGAGAAAAAACACGTTAACATAATAAAACTTACATTAATATCTATATACATAAAAGCACATAAAAAATTGTTTTTTTTGTAAATATATCAAATAACAAAAACAACTTCAGAAATAATAATAAAAGGGTTATGAAAACATTACAAAAATAACAATGAAATAAAATTAAAAGCTAAAAACATATATAAATAAATAAATAGGCGTTAGGTAACAAATAAAATCATAAAATTATAAATTATAAATGAACTTGGAATCTTCTCAAATTTTATGTTTGTTGCGCTAACTTGTTTTTACAAGTCACTCAAAAATAGGTTTTGACAAGAAGGGTTGGTACTTTCAGGTATAAAATCATTTTATTTATTCTCTTCGACTTGGTTTGTCAAGCACATATTTTCCTATATTTTCAATGCTCTCACAAGTTTTTTGCAGGAAAATGCTAACCTTTTTGCAGGTTCAAAGACGAACGAATGGTATTTCCAAACTCGCAGAAAATTTTTAGAAAATTGTTCCATTAAAAGCTTGAAGAAGTTGAGTTTCCACTATGTATGTCATGACATTTTTCTGCCACAAAGAATCATTTCAGAAACCAATTACTCCATGTCATGATTACTCACCCTTTTTCCTTCCAATCTTATTTGACATCCATGTTAGAGTCTACTTTTTCACTTCCTTATACATCATTACTTCCCGCATGTCTACCTTTCTGAGTCACACAAATTTTCTTCATTTTCCGTTCATCTTTTTCCTTATGAATAAACCATTCAGCTTCCTTTCCATGACTACATTGCTTTGTTTTCCTTTTCATAAAAATTGTTTGATCCTCATATCTTTCATCTATAGTCCTACCACTCATTATGTACAATTTCTGTTGACTGATGTGGGATTCCTTAAGGCCCACCTTTCAACAATTATTGCCCCATCGACCTTAGCACCTTATTTGGGATAGAGGCTAGAGTTCATTTTTAGTACCTTGAGGCTTGCATGCCTTAATGGCAAGTTATCTTGCTAACAATCATGGGAATACATCAATGTCCCTTGATTGTTAGATCTTGCAAGTGGCTCGACATCAGCTCCTTTATTCGCACTTTGCACGATGTACTTAGGTACCTTGTCACTCATTGACATCAATGGTGAGATTGCCTTGTATTGGTTAACGACATTCATCAATGGTCGGTAATCCAATGACTTCTTTCCATGCTCGACATCGACGCATTTATTCGTATGGTGAGAATTGTACCATCGAGTTTTGTAGCAGGTGAAGACTATATATCTTTCATGACACCATCAGCAATTTTACAGCATACTTCCAGCCATATGAGAGTACCGCAAATATACTTTCAGCTCTCATATTTTACTTCATCCAACCAAGAAGCAGTTCATATCCTTCACTCCACATTCTATGATCCAGTAGCAGCAGCCACATTCCTATTGCATAGTTCATCAAATTTTTGGGTATCTGAAGGTATGTTCTTTTCTAATTTTTAATATTGCAATTCCTTGGATGATAGAAATAAATAAATTTGGAAAATTCCCTCACTACATTCCCTTCCTCCTTTTCATAAACCTAATACATCTTAAGTTAAGGGGGGACTATTCATTAACATTTTACATATTCATCTACCATTACCCAATATGTCTTTCCCAAACTATGCTTTGTTACACATTGAATAAAAAACATTGCTATATATATTGGCATGATTCATAATATGAAGAAAAAGGCTTTCTAATGTACATTGATGGTTCATCATTTCTAATGCATGTATACTTTTCAAATCTTATGTATTGCAGCAAAAATACAAGTAAACGAGTGAATGTTGTTAACACAAGAACCAACATTTTTTATATTCATGGTTGTCACACAAGAACCAACCATAAGGAAAATCGATGCCACTCATGCATTTCAAATCATGGAATGATTTACTGTTACATGCCATCATCATGTAAATCCCATCTACAAAGCCAAAAGTTTTAAAGAGAATCAATGCATATTTGCATGAGGACATGCAACAAGTTAAGTTGGGGGGAATGTTGGGTCGAAAAAATACCACATTTTATTCATCTTTCATATATCATTTGTCACCTTATTCCTATTTTATCCTTCCATAAAACCATTAATATCCACCACTTTCATAATACATATGAGTTTATATTACCATTTTCCAAATTATTTGTTTAAGTATTTTAAGAGAATTCCTAATTAAATATTAGAAATTAATATATTTTTCATATATATCTCAAATTATTGTGTGAGGTTTGTAATGTAGGGATATTTGAAGCTTTCAACCAAGGAGTATTCAAAATCTTCCTGAATGTTTTCTCCATCTTTTCAAGATTTAAAGGAGATAATACAAGCTAATTTCAAGGAGAGAATTATGGAAATATGGAGAGAATATCTCATCCCATATTTGATGGAGGATTTGAAGGGATAAGTTTAGAATTTTTAGGGATAAGTTGAGAGGAAAGTGGATTGTACTTATGAGTTGTTTATCTTGAATTCATGTATAAATAAGAGGGATCTCTCCTCATTTTGGTAGAGGCCTCTCTAGTGGTGTGGAAGTAGAGAAATAGTTTATATCTTTTGAGAGTTAGTTATAGAGTGGATTTTTTATTGTTATGTAATGGAGATGATGCTTTAATGCAAATCCTTTTACTCTCTCTCTCATGTTAATTTGGGTTTCTTTCTTATGAATTGTCAGTATAGATTTGTCGTGAGTGTGAATCTATTTATCGTTTTTCATTTGTTACATGATTTTTGTTATAGATTATATTTCCCTTGTTTAGTTTCAGTCTTTCTTTACCAAGTTTAATTTATGCAATTTCATGCTTTCTGAGATTAGATTTATTTTCATACTATTTCTTGTTTTCATAAACTAGATTCAATTTCAGTTGTAGAATAGGTTAGTATCACTTCGATCCTGCATATATGTTGCTTGTGCTTCTAAGTTTACAATCTCTCTGGGTTGACAATTAAATCATTGGATATGTTATAAATTGTTTAATATTTTTCACCAACAGCCTCGTAGGGGAGAGTAAGGAAGATATACCTCAACTTTTAACTCCTTGTATATCGGTACACGTATTTGATCTAGGATCTCTTTGAACACGTGCTTATAGTGGGATTTAAAAGTACCCTATAAGACAACAATTCTAAGTTTCAAAAATATTCCTAATGAAACCAGATTGGTGGGAATTGTTTGGATTCCTATCCCAATCAATCCTACCAAACTAAAATATTTTGTGACCTATCGTGGAGGATTTTAGTTGGTGACCATTTATAATGGTTTCTTGTTAAGGATTTTGGTGTGAATTAAATGAGTGTATGGGAGGTATTTCACACTTCCCTTCCTTTATAATTCATGAAAATCATGAAGAGAATACTAAGTTGGAAATATTCATTAGGTCCCTTCGTGTGTGTTGGAACCTACAGTCTTGATGGTTCATCACAACTATGGAGCTTCTAGAGATAGTCAGTCTATAGACAATTGGAAACTAGCGAAGCATTTGACTGGAGTCAATGGAATGATTGAACAGCCAGTTGGGAAAACACCTGAATGGTCAGTGCGTGACTACAACGGCCGACTAAATTTTGGGATGTTACATATTCTACGAAAATATTTTGGACCAAAGACCCCTACTTGTGGACCATATCTTCCCTACTTTCAAGAATATGGTTAAATATGGAAACTATAAATAGGTGACCCTATGGGTTGTCTAATATATCAATTTGAGATTTTTATCATGCTCATTATGCATTTTGATGTTTTGATCATAATTCTACTTGCTTAAGTGCTTAAACAATGTCTCTAGACACCACCTTTTCTTCTTGGAAATGTGTCCCCTTATTTTCCTTTTGATATGCTCTATAGTTCAAGCTAAGAGGTTTCCCAACAGTGTGCAAGTGGGCATACACATGTGATGAAAACAAATATTATTGTTGCAATTAAGTGAAGTGCTCAAAACAAAATGATAGAAATTGTAACTTGAGATCTAACTAAACTAATGATGCTTGCAAAAATAAATGCTAAGCATGCAAAGGAGGTATTACACCCTTCACTCCCTTTTTTGATTCACATAAATCGTGAATGGGAGAGTCTTTAGGTCCTTTCTTATGTGAAAAAAGTGTATTCTACACTACTTTAAACTAAATATGTTAAAGTAAAAGAAAAGAACCATATGATGTCCTGAATACTAGTGACAACAATGAGGTCCTTCGAGAGCCTCAAAGTTGGTTACATAAGTATATTTCGAGGGATGACCCCTTTAGTACCTAATATTATTGTAGGTGGGATAACTACTAAAGGAACAAGTAACCATTATAAGCTAATTAATTCCTAGTTTTTTAGAGAGTAGCTAGTGGGTTGCACATTGTTGAACTAACAGATAAAAGGAAAATAAATGACAAATAACACAGAAATAAAATTTACAGTCACGTTGCAGCATGACATAAACACTCATTGGTGCGTTATAGCATGGGAAAAGTGAAAGAAAAATAGAGTTGTTTCAGGACTGGAAAACCACATGGGTGGAAGTTTGTTAAATTGCTTTGTCAATGCGTCTGTCGAAGATTAAAGTGCAATGTTAGCTTGCCAAAGATGTCGGGAAGCACACTACTGTTAAAAATGGTTGAAATGATCGAACAAAGGATAAATTTCTGGAATGAGAGGAATGCTCCTCATTACTTACAAGACAGAATATACCAAAAATTAACTGCACTAAAAACAACAACCCAAACAAAGAGAAATGAAAAAAAATGAAGTGGAGTCTCCATTTATAATATTGAGGGAAAATGGCACCAAGGTAAGAAATATTCGTTGTTATCCTTGAACTTGCATCCAAGGAAATAGTAGTAGTTGTGGGTTAGGAAAGCCAAGCACCCAAAAGAAAAAGAAACTTCAAAAATACTAAAATAAGCTAAAAGAATGGAGATATTTCTCCTTGAGTAAATAGGGAAAATGTGAGAATAACACTTTCCCCTTGAGGGAAGGAGGAAAGGGAGATTTGGAAATTCTTGGAAAGAGGGAAGAGGTGAGCTAAGAGAAATATCAATCACATTTCCAATAGCATAAATTTTCTCAAAATTCTTCTTCCAATAAGCATACCCATGGATTTCTTTTATAAGCCAAGAGGTGGCCAAGAAATAACAAGATCATAGTGTGAAACCAAGGAGCCATTTTTTGTCTCCAAAGTACACCAAGAGACAATTTAAGGAAACCAAGTGTGTGAGAGGCCAAATTGGAATTCATTTGAGTAAGTGGATCTTTCATGAGCCTTCAATGCATCCTTGCTGTGTGAGATCTTGTCATTTGTGTCAGACGCGTAGATATCAAAGGGATTTTCACGTTGTAGCATGGGTGTTGTTCTGATGTTGCACGTTGTAGCGTGTATGAACATAGATAAACCCATGCAGTTGTACTTTTTTGTTTCTTTGAGGCCATTTTAGATGCAATATGCTCTTTGGATCTTGTGAAGATGTCTTTGGTTGGATGCATGCTATATGTTGATGACTCTTTGTCATGTGAATCACAAAATTGTCGTAGATGTGCAAGTTTTTCATGATAACACCCAAGGTTTGTTGTTGTTGATCCATAAGAAAGATGTTACTCCATATCTTAGTTTACAAATCACAATCTACATGCTACCAATCCAACAATTTTCTTTCTAGCAGTGTTTTTATTCCAATGTGGACTATGTTATATCCCTTTCTTATAAGGATGTCATATATGTCATGGAATTATTAAGTAGGTGCATGCATGTTTGTTATTTCTAATTATTTGTTAGATTAATTGAAAGTGGTGGGATTTTATATAATGGAAAGTCACTGAAGCCTTCTCTGATTTTATTTCATACTTCCTTACCACTTGTCATTTTTATGAGGATGGATAAATTCTTCAGTAGGGGGGGCAATTGACCATGGATTTTCCTATCATAATCACACCATCACTACCCTTATTCAATATATAACCTTTACTATTCCATTTGAACCATGTTATCATTTTATTCTACCATTCCATTACACTCCTTTTGAATATCCAAAAAGGAAAAGGACTAGAAGATACTCAAGTATAGACATTGTTGTTTCTCCACAAGAACCAACAACAAGAAAAAGAATCAGTTTTCATGGAAAATACAAAGAAATTATTGGAAAAGAGGAATATGTTGCTCCATAATAACCTATAGAAGAATAAGTTGTTTTAGAATCCATTCTTGCAAATTATGAGTATGTTGTCATACAACATGGAAGAAAACACATTTAAAGGTATGAGTTCCTTATTTCATTTCCATGGTTCATTAATGCATATATTAGTTCACATCCTCAAAGTTGTTGTGAGAGAATTTCATAATTATGATATTTTATTTGTTTCTTGTTGATAGAAATGTGTGTTCCTATTTGAGGGATATTATGGTATTGTGTTGGAAATCCTTGTTTTGATCATGTAATGGGGAAAAGAAGAATCATTTATTGTTTAATATATCATCTCATGAATAATGATAAATATGAAATATGGTTTAGGACATATGTTTATCCTATGTGCTCTATACTATTTGTTGGATTGCAATGCTATTGAAAACATGAAAGTAAGTATTCAAATGTATATGTTTGTAAGTGCCCAATTATTATTGTTATCATCCTATTTGAATTTCAATTGTCTTTCATATGAGGAGGTCTTACTAATTTGATTATGTGTGTGCTTATTTGTGTGGTTAGATAGTGAGTATTATCAACATTAACGATACATCCACATAAACCATAAGAGACACAGATACACGAGATGCCATCTGTAGCCATGAAAAACAAATTTCATGGATGTCTCCTACATCCATCATTCACTAGTAAAAATCATATTTCATGGTTTCCCCTCCCTCTAGCCATTAATTATTAATGCAATCATATTTTATGGACACCATTTACAACCATCCAACACTAGTACAAATCATATTTTATGGTTGTCATCTTCAAACATCTAACAAAAATACAAATAAGATTTTATAGTTGTCATATACAACCATCTAAACACACAATACATTTGATCTCATGGTTGACACCTATATCCATTTAAGCTCATATTACATCATATCTTAGGACTGCCATTTTCATCCATTTAACCAAGGGGAAATCAGAAATCATGGCTTCCATCTAAATCCATCTAACCATGAGAGAATAGATAAAGTAGAGAATATAGAGAAGATATAGAATTTTCCTCACAAATAAGGTTTTATACTGCACGAAGGTTATCCATCCTACATTCAACTATTAACATAAAGATCCATTTAACATAGATAAGCATGAGGACCATCCATCCTGCATTTAATTGATAACATCCATAAACATAAACATAGATCAATTCAACCTCCATAACACATTTGCATAGTAATATATAATGAATAACCATATAACCAAATACTTATGTTAAGAAGTAAAACTGGATTCAACAGGACCACGCCCCTCCCAGCCATAGAAATGCCATGCACGTGCATCTCTCGGGATGACAATCACCCTTGAGCTGAGTACATGGTTCCACAAGTAGAGGTACTCTCAACCAGATTAATTGCAACTCATTCCATTTCCATCTACTCTCCCTTTCATCTACACAACCCAGTTCGTTGTGACTACCCACTCTCACCATGACCCTTCGGATATCACCACCCCCACCCAATGGATTTATGTTTTATACTAGGGACAAGTAATGGTCCATGAGAAAAATAATGTAAACAAACATAAATTATCTGGTAACATCACTCTCCAACACATAGCATAAAGTCACAATGAGCCCCACCCAACCCACTCACTAACTCCCGCAACAAGGAGATAGAATATGTATATAAATATCAAGGAGGGAAATTTAAAACTAGGGAGACCAACTCAGATTGGTTTAAGGTATGATTAGGCTTCATCGTGGAGACTAAATTGAATTGGCTAAGGTGTAGGATTATTTTAGGAGATTCACTTCTTGGATTAGCACCATGAGGAGGAGTGGATACAATAGGGTCATAAATATCCCAGAAGCACAAAAATAGTGATGAATAGAGGAGTGGGGCACACTTGTTGAGGTGGAGGAAATAATCAAGGAGGTGGAAGCTAAAATATAGCTTATGGCCCCTAGAATGTAGGAAGAGACTTCTCTAGTTCAAGTGGAGCCTACAAAGAGAATCTTTAAACAAAGCAAGGCGCATTCACCAAGTGGGACCCACCCAATCTCCAAGAGGGGCGCATTTTTCAAGTGGGTCCCATATAACCATGAATAAGATACAATAATAAATCCATAGGCTAATATAATCAAGAATAGGATCCAATGTCTAAATTTTGGGTGACCAACAGCTCCTAGTGCTCCTTCCCCCTCACATGTAGAAACCATGTCTCCCCATTGTCATTTTTTGTCCATTTCGATCCGGTTATTGTATTGATAATATTAATGTCTCAAACAATTGTCCCAACACCTTGTGCCACAATAACAAAATAAATAATAATTACATGTATCTGAGGATTACAACGGGTATTACATATTCACAAGTTTTCATATTCTTTGTATTAAATTAACTAAGTAAATCATAATGTTCGAAAGGTTAGTATAGGTCTCACTATTGGCACAAATCTACTTGACCCAGGTTAACTTAACTAACTTTCCAAAAGGGTTTGGCCCTTTTGGCATCACCTGTGAAGCAAATGAAGTCTCACCCGAGGAACCTATGGGAATTGCATGAACTAGGTCTCTGCAATAGCGAAGGGGATAAATCCAACATCCATAATACTAGACATACAAAATTTCAACAAATCATGAAATTCAACAGATTACAAATATTCCACACATAGCACTTAACTAGATACGACATATAATCATTAACTATGGAGTGTTCATATCATTCATAACTTCCTCATGAAACAATATTCTTTAATTATTATGCATAATGAAACAAAATAACACAAAACACCTAATAACATCATTCACACACATTTAACACCATGATATTACATGGAAGCCCAATATGGGATAAAAAAAAGGAAACATTTTTCTTATCAATGAGTCACAGTAAATAAGCACTTGATGTCTACACACACGAGCTGCAGAATTTATCTTCTCTCTCTTTACAATTGATATGTGCACATAGCCTGCAAATATTTGCATCTCCTTGTGACTCTATCTCCTACAATATCTTCACAACATATTTCCTTCATAGAACATAACTTTGATAGAAAGACACAAATACTCTCTTACTTGTTCACCATCTTAATTCATTCACTAAGTAAGTAGGTTGGTATCTAAGTAACCCAAAAATTCCCAAACCGTTACATATATATAGTATTTTTTATATCCCTCGTCCATGATCCCACTACTTAGCCTTATAACTACAAGTGGACAAAAAAATGTAATAATTTACTAACTAACTCTGCATTGACAGTTTCAAAAACACCCATCTTCATTATTTTTCGGTTGTTTTATCGAAATTAACCCTACTTTGGAGAACCACTTCACTTTAGCCCTATTCACATCAAAACTATTTTCCCAAAATGTACCAAAACTTTCTAGGGCCAATAGGATTCCAACACTCACACGTGGATCTCCCTAAGCCACTTCAATCCTGACCCTATGGAAGCTTCAACTGTCGGCTGGACATTTATTCCTGTTATCACAAGTCCTTAACTAATTCTATAATAAGGTTCCCTTCCATTTTCGACTCATTCCAGGTGACTACTTTCTTTATTTATGTATGGGATCCTTCAATCACTTCATATATCCTTTCCTCCTCCCTTTATAGCTCTTCCACTATTTCCATCTTTTTTTATTATTCTTCCCACAACTCATTAACATCTGCCTATAATTCCTTATTCTCTACGGCTTTCTCCTTCCTCTCAACTGGCGATAGAGTGTTTAAAAGACCCTTCAAACTTGTCATTTTATTTTGCAATCCATTCCAACTTAGTAGTAACATCATGCAAGAAAGAATAATCCAATAGTAAATCCCATACCTACGATGTTTCTTCATAAATTTGGTCACATTCAAGTTCGCAATCCCTGATATTTTTCACATCCCCTTACACTTCCTTATTCCATTGTTCTGCAACTTTAGGTGGTGTGCTAGGCACCATTTTTGCTTCCAATTCGTCAATCATTCTCCTAAAACCTATATGTACTCCCCCTAGTCACAACATTTTTACTTTGGTAGTCATCTCCTTGATGGTCTTGCCCTTTGGTACTTCATAGAAGATGACTACGACAACATCCTACAACTTATTCTCTTTTGGACTTAATTGATCCCATTCTTTTTGTAGTTTGGTATATTGATCCTTAAGGGCGGTGTTTTTTTCTATGAATCCTTTCATCAAGTCATAAGTTTCTTGTTCATGAAGCTTTATGTCTTCAGTGAGGTTATGTTTAAGACTCTGTAGCATAAATATATAGGTAGGTCCTACAACTTTAGATCTACATAGATCAACTAGTGAGCCTACTCCTGCAATCTAACCTTTGAAAATATAAATTCTCATAGTAGAAGTTGGACTACCTTGAATTACATAGATGGAGGTTCTAAAAGTATTCCTTTATCATTCCTCCCGACCTCCCTTTCCTACACACCTCTTAGTTGAACTAGTGCTATCAGAATTGCGTGTATAACTTGACAGAGCTAAGCAAGCTAGTTTGTTATTAATGCGAATAATTGAATAGTATTTTCTTCCACCGCCTTTTGGACCTCCTCAGCTACTTCACTCGTCATGTCAAATAACATGTTTAAATCATCATTAGTCAGCATAGTAATTGTACTCTTCTTCTATGTTTGTTCTTCTTTTTCTGACCTTGTGTCAAAGATATAGCTTTCCTCTTCTCAGTCATCCTTGGATCTTTCGGTCTCACACTTGATTCTCGTTCATCATGCTATGATTTTGGTGTATCACCACTTTTAACACCATAAAATAATTCAACTATTTCACTACCTTACTCATCGTACCTTTACACCTATTTTCCTAATTTTTTGCCTCCACCATCCCAAAAAACCTATATTTTTTACCACATTTCATAAAAATACTTATTTTCCCACATTAAAAAAAAAGAAATATTCCCTAAAATACAAAAAAAAAATTTAAAAAGGGGAAAAACATTCAAAAATCAAAAGAGAGGGAAAATATCAATACCATGGTGTTGTTTGTACAACATCAAGAGTCATTCTGCAAGACTTGTGTTGTATCAAGTTAGGGACTTGTGTGGTATCAAGTCATGACATTGTGTTGTATCAAGTCTTATATATGTATTTATGTATTGAGATGGGATGATTGTACTATGATCTTGTGTTGTATCAAGATTGGAATTTTTTGTTGTATCAATACTGTAGACTTGTGTTATATCAAGTCTAAACTTGTATTGTATCAAGTCAATGATTCTCATATACGGTGCCCTATGAGAATGGATCTCCAATTATGGAAATGGACTTGTGTTTTATTAAGTATTGTGGTTATACTATGTGATATATTGCTAGTCATGGTCACTAAGTTCTATAAGTCTCCTTTATGGATTAGCTACCGCTAGAGTGAATTACTTTAGCATATTACTATATGGTCCGAGATAATATATATGATCATCAGTATGGAATACTTCTTCTGAGTATGATATGATAAGATGGATAAATAATTAAATACACATATGCACCATTCATTAATTAATTAATGATAATGAGATAAATCATAGAGAAAGATAATTTGAATTTCCCATGAAAATATATGAGTGAACTCAAGTTATAAAGCTTTAGTTAAATATGAATGCCTCAATCAGTGCCTCAATCAAAGAATCAATTGAACTATTAATTAATGTAATTATTTAACTAAAGAAGAGCTCAATGTTCATCAATCAGTATGAATCATTTAAATAAATAGATTCATGCAAAAGTTAATAATATAAATTGTGCATGGACGACACTAAGTGTGAAAGCACCAAAGACATTTAGTTAGTCTCCTAAATGTATGGTCATGCATTCAATTGATGTTTGAGTTAAGTTCATTTATTTCACAATCAGTTCATTCAATTCACTTTCAATTCAAGTGTGGAAATTAAGCCCAAGATGTAGAACAATTACACTAACAAAATTACTAGTCAAGCATGCAAAATTCCACAAAAAAGGAGACTGAATATAGAGCATAAATTATTGAATTCTAGGTGCAAGTGGATGCCAACTAGCTAGTAAGGAATCTAGGAATAGGAAAAGATTGACAAATTAATGTTTCCTAACTGTAACTATGGGTTTGGTTATTATAACACCCCCCCTTAATTTTAAATTTATGTAAAATATCATAAAAAATATATCATATTATAGGTCCTATCAAAAAGGCTTAGTCGCCCTTTACATACTACTTGTCCATACAACCAAGGAAAGAGGAAAAAACCTAAGGGAAAATCCTCCCTTAAACATGGACATGAACAAAAAAATTGGAAATATTGTTATCAATCATTATTCACCACATGATCATCAATCTCCAACAGTGATTTGAATATGCGCAGTAGAGTAGACCAATGGTACCATCATGCACAAGCTCCCTGATATAGTGCATATGGATCTCAATGCGTTTAGTCTGTTGTCTCTGTGTTGGATCAATGGAGATTCAAATGGTTATTTGGTTGTCACAATAGATGATAGTGGAAGTCTCTGATTCGATCCCAAACTCTCCAAGTATTCCTTGCAACCACAAACATTGAGTAGTTGCATTCACAACTCCTATATACTCTGCCTGTAGATGAGAGTGCATTGGCACTGTGCTTTTTACTTGACCATCTGATTGGTCCATATGAAAGAATAAACAAAAATATTGAAGTAGACTTTCTATCATTGTTATCACCTACTCAATCACTGTCAGTAAATCCAACTAACTCTAAGTCATTTTGCTGCACAGAAAATCCCATGAGTTCTTGTTCCTTGAACAAAGTATAGGATTCTCTTGGATGCCCTCCAATGGATTTCATTAGGTTGATCCATGTGTCTACAAGCCATAGTCACTGCATAAGATATATCAGGTCGAGTATGATTCAAATAAATCAAACACCCAATCAACTTCCTATACAATGTATTATTTACCAATGGAGTCGAACTTGCTTCTTCAAGCTTAACCCCAGAGAGGAATGGAGTCTTGCTTGGATTGAAACACTTCATGATGAACTTGTTGAGCATATATAAATCATACTTGGACTTATGTACCTTGATCCCATGGGATGATTGATAAATTATAAGTCCCAAGAATTGACTCAACAATCCCAAATATGTCATGGAGAACGCATGGTTCAACGCATCCTTCAAGGAGTAAATATCTTTCATGGAACTTCCTGTCATCAATAAGTCATCCACATTAAAAAAATAATGATTAAAGAACCATGTTTCATATTCAAAAATACATTCATATCATACTTGCATCGAAAAAATTTCTGTGACAGTAGAAAGCCATCAATCTTGGCATACCAAGCCTTGGGGGCTTGCTTTAGCCCATACAATGATTTCTTTAACCTGCACACAAGAGATGGATTAGACACAAAATATTCAGGTTTCTTCATATAAATATATTATTTCATATATCCATGTATAAATTCACTCCTCACATCCATGTGATGCACCTCCCATTTCCTTGAAGCTGCAATCGCCAAAACTAGCCTTATGGAGTCCATCTTTGCCACTGGTGCAAAGGTCTCATTGTAATCAATACCTTGAAATTGTGAGTATCCATTAGCTACCAATATTGACTTATATTTCAAAGCTGAACCATCAGTAGAAAATTGGTTTTATAAACCCACTTACACTTGACTATATTTCTCCCTAGGGGGATTTACTAGTTCCCATGTGTCATTCTTCTGGAGCGAGTTGTATTCTTCCTTCATGGTTGTTTGCCATGTTGGATATTTTGACACATATTCATATGTCTGGGGGTCTGATTCAACCATCAAATAACACTTCTTATCAAGGAATGGATCTTTCACATAAAGGGCACTCTCAAATTGAGATCTATTCCTCCCAGTGTCACTAGGATTTCCAACTAGTTCCCCAGCTGCATGAGTGGTCTCTTGAAATGCTCAGACACAAGAGACCATAGGAGTCATCCCTCCTATTGTTCCATTTAATTTTCTCTTCTGCGCTGCATTGGGATCATTCTCAGTTTCCATGGTCACTTTGAAGAGGCCTTTACTCCTCAACAAAATCTCCATCTCATCCTTCCATTCGAAAAAGTTAAATGGAGTCAAGATGATCATGTGATATTGATCCATATCTCAGCAACTGCACCCTTAAACTAGCAGAATGCGCTCCCAGGCAGTGATGTCAAACCTATACTAGCAATTTGGAAGGATAATAATTGAACTACCAAGGCTCTAATACCATGTGGAAATTAATCCCAAGTTGTAGAACAATTACACTCACAAAATTACTAGTCAAACATGCAAAATTCCACAAAAAGGAGACTAAATATGGAGCATAACACAAAATTCTATTGAATAAGTGTACATCAACCAACCTCACAAAGTCATAGGTTGTACAAATATTTAATTACATCAGAGATTTGAAATCATAAGGATGTTATTCGAATTGGACAAAAAGCAAGCTTACTAAACTACTCAAAATACCCCATATGTGCATAAATCACTTTTCTAATCTGTCAAGATGCTCATGAATTGGATGAGTGAGATGTACCATATGATAAGTGATGGAAAGAGATCATATCCATGATTTTGTATGGAGAAAAAGAAGGAGGATGAGTTGGGAAAAAAACAAGGTAGTTACTCCAAGACTAGCTTTTCCTTTTTTCCTTAAAACTTTTGAAAAGCAAAGCAACTCAGAAAAAAAGAAGATTTTCACTTTTACTATTCTGGAATGACTGTAGAGTTGTCAAAATCCTTTCTTGGGTCTTTCTAAAGTGCTTCTTTAGCCATTTTTAGCAATTGTTGACTTTTAGGTGTAAGTGGATGCCAACCAGCTAGTAAGGAATCTAGGAATAGGACAAAATTGATAAATTAATGTCTCCTAAGTGTAAATATGGGTTTTATTATTCTAACATCAAGTTACTTAACATTTATTTCAGTCAGTTCAAGTCAGTTAACATTCAATTCAATTCAATTCACTTTCATTTCAAGTTAGTTAACATTCAATTCAAGTCGATTAACATTCAGTTCGTTCAGTTCAAGCCAGTTAACATCCATTTCAATTTAGTTAACATTCAGCTCAATCCGTTCGCTTTCAGTTCAAGTTAGTTAGCATTCAATTCAAGTCAGTGAACATTCATTTCAAGTCAGTGGACTAGTCCCTTCGTCATCCAGCGATGTCTCTCCAATGGGGAATATGTAATATTTAGAGGTCTAAAATGGGCCTCATAAGTGAAATAATAAAATAAGAGTTATATTAATAAAATAAAAGTTCTAAATTTTGGAGGGGAAAAACAAAAACTACTTTTTCTTATCATACTTTTGGAATATATCCTTCTCGGTTCACCCAAATTTTGAGTTTGGGGACTCGTTGGATGTGGAATTTGATTTTTCATCTAACCCATACCTATATTGCATACTAATGAGGCACCCAAAAATGAAAATTTCAATAATAATAATAATAAAGTATTTTATTATTAAAATACACTTTTTTATTGAAATTTTCATTTTTGGGTATCCTGGGTACCTCAAAAGTATGCAGTGTGGGTATGGGTTGGATGCGGAATTATAATTTTGCATACAACAAGTCCCCAAACTTGAATTTGGGTAAATGAATAAGAAGATATGCCAAAAATACGACAAGAAAAATTATTTTTTTTCTTTTTCCCTCCATTACTTTTTACAAATTTTATCCTTATGGTTGACATCGTCATCTTGAATCATATTGGTTCTTATAAATTTAAATTTTAAAGGTACAATTTTTTTTTTGAGGCCCATTTTGACCTCAAAACTCCCCTAATGACCAGAGGAATTTTTACCCATAAGACAAGCAACCCCTAGATGCTTCATGTTTTGAGTTATTACATGTGCATCGTCCATACCTTTGTCATGTCCTTTAGTACACTTCGGTACGTGTCTCATGTGTGCAAGGTTATAATTCAGTTCAAAGTAGTGGGCATTCAGTTAAAATCTAATTATGGAAGGAGGGCACTAATTTTTGCATGGAGGGAGTTATAGTTAGCTCATTCTTGTGGAATGCGCTATATGGTGCTCTTAATGTGTTTATTGAGCCTCCTATGTGCTATCTTCTACATGATAGGTGTTTTGGCTTGTTATTAATATGCTAGGAATATGGTAAGTTCAATACAATTGCATACCATTTTCTTTTGCAGGGTTGCATTGGATCTCTCTTCTCTATTGTTGGCGTGATATCTCTTATCAGGAAATATGCTTATGTGTTGTAAGCCATTCTCTACAAATTTATCTATCATACTCAAAGAATTGTTGGGTTTTTCATCCTCCGTGTTTGGAGGGTTTTCTTAAGGTATATATTGTCTCTTATGGTTGATTGATTGATTTGAATAATTTATTTATGAGATTCATATGTGTCTAATATAAATATTCATATGTGGATGATTTATGAAATTCATAAGTGCTGAAATTGTTTGATAAAAATTTTAAAGTTCAAGCATCTCCGATTTTTCTGAAACATCGGCATAGTATCAGAGAATAGGGCATGAAGGGTATTAGTTTTGTGCAGCAATCTATTCTACATATATCTTGAATATTTGTGAAAAATATTACATCCATGACATTGATCTCCATTTGACCGAAAGACCGCCTCGTGGGTACTTCCAACTTCATCACATGGAAGGAAAGAGTATTGAACATTATTAAAGAGAATGACCTTGATTGTTATGTATCCTTAGTGGTATAGGATCCTACCACCAAATAAGTAAAAATCAACTTCAATAAAAATCAATCAAAGTCCAAGCATATCATCTTTGATTCGGTTAAGGACAATCTCATTTCTATGATCATTGTGTTGAAGACCATAAGGGAGTGTTTTGATACACTCGCCAATATTTTCAAGAAGAAGGCCTCGATTCAAGAAGAGGGGCACATCCAAAGTGAGGTTTTGTGCACTAAATAGGTGAATCTTGTCCTCATTGCACGAATGAAGAAAGGGAGAAAACCTTTCACTACAAAGAAGCTCTTACATTCAAGTGAAAAAACAAGGACTCTGGTATTCTCCGCAAGGGTGCGAAGATCAATAGGGATCCCACACAAATCAATAAAAGATAAGTACTTTATATTTTGATTGTTATATTATGTTATAAATCAGATCTAAAGGTTTTTTAATATGTTTCATTATTGTCATAAAGAGATCTATATTCCTAGACTTTGGAATCGTGTTGAGCATATACATTGTTTTATGTCTTTATTGGTATGTTGTAGATCTCATGAAATCCATATTATGAGACTTTATATAGGACTGATATAAAATTATATAGGACTGACATGAGGCTTCATAATTTTCTTCATGAGATATAATACATAGTGTTTCATGATTGTGCATGAGTTATGAACATGGGAATGCATAAAAACCTTGATGAATACAAGGATGAAATCTTTATATGAATATGGAGCTGCTTTGATATTTCATAAGATATTATATGGGAATTATTTAATACTAATATAAACCTGAAAATAATTGCATGAGATTAGTATGATCTATGTTAATACAGTCAATTAATATATGTACATAACTGTGTAAAATTATTATCAATATATATTCATGTGAATAAAATTCATGATTATGAGATAGTTCTAACCATTAGAATATTTTGTCCTGTAGGAAAAATTATTATTCCTGACCTATAAGTAAATAATGACATGATTATGGAGTCATTTTGATGGCTTATCTTGAAAGAGATAAGATCAGGAGGTTCCTATGTTTTTTAGGAAGAAGACAGAATAGAATCCCTAGTTCTATTATGAGAAATGTAAAGATTCTTGAAGGGAATGTATTTATCTTATTTATATTCATATATCCATTAGATATGTAGGACACCCAAAAACCAAGGACAAGGTCACCATTGGTCAAATTACATATAAAAATAGGGTTTGAGGCTCCAATTTACATACAGACACCAATCCTTACCGAAACTCTGCCCCATTTTCTCCAGAACCCTCAGCTACCCTTGTTTGCTTGGAACACTTTTTACTGTTGAGAACAACAACCTGTGAGTTCAAGGTGGAGGACCATCAACCATTGGATACTACTATCACCATTTATTGCACCAATGCAAGCGCCCACTTTTGAGGTACCCATTCTTTGTACCACCCACTTTGCTATAATAAAAGAAATAACATTCTTATTGCATGCATGTATTTCTTGTGTATCTATTTCTTAATGCACATAACAATTCTTAGTTTTCTACAGTAATTTTATTTATGAAAGTGTAGCCATTTTATTTTTTGTTTTTTTCTATTTTCCTTCATGTCTAATACTAAGGTTTCCATAAGCCTTACTAGGTTCATTATTGCACCACCTAGTGAGAAATCACTAGCTACATATTTGGCGATCGCATTGGGTCGATCCTCATGGATCCTTGGTAGTTTTCACAGTTTGTTCCACTGTCTTTTCTTGTGTAATTTTTTCTTGTTTATATATAATTTGTTTTTTTTTTAAGCTCTGTTATCCTCCTAATAGACATCTGGCCTGCAACCCCCCCCCCTACAAATCAATGGCTTAGCTCTTGGATGAGTTGTTTTTTAAATTTCCCTCAATTTTGTTCTAGAGTGCTCCCTTTTGGATGCTAAGAGCACCCCAAAGAGCCCATGTAGACTAGTTAAGAGCACCTATGGGAGCTGCTTCTCCCTTAATAGGAGCGCACTGTTCCATATTGAATTTTTCTATCGACTTTTATTTCTGAGCAGGGTGCACCCTAGAACGCTTATTTTCATCAATCAAAAGCACACTGGGACTGACTTATAGCCCTCTAAATCCCTTGTTTAAACCCCTAATATATTTCACTTAACTAATTGATTTACAACAGTGACAACTTTCAACCTCATTTTTGGTTGTTTTCATTGTTTTGAGTGACTATTTTCATATGGTTACTTTTCGGATTGATTTTAGTAGTTGATGAATAGTTATTTGCTTAGTAGCTACTGCATGGTGCTTTTATGAAACAGTTAGCTATCTATTTCAGTAGTTAATTTCACTTTCATTTATTTACTTCCATCATTTATCATGCTTTTTCACACCACCTGTGTACCCACTCACACCCTAAGATTAAGTGAGCCTAAAATCTACTTAATTGAACACATGTGTAACCCCACCTGGGGACAAAAAATAATATTGTATCTAGGTAGGGAACTAGGGGGGGGCATTCAAATAACCCCCCTTTTCAATTTACATCTGAGACATAGATATTGACTTTTAGGGAGCCAAAATCCCCTAGTATTTTTTCGCATGGTCATAGCTAGTTTGTTGGGTAGGGCTCTCCCCTAAGAGGGTTGAAGTCATCGGACTAGTTCTGAAGGTTAGGGTGGAATACCACACTCCACTCTATATGGAAGGATACCTAATTATTTCCCTCATTGCATTGTCATGCCTCCTTACCATGGGTGCAACGGTCAAATGCAGAAGTGGAAAATTCACCTACTCAGGCATGTCATGAACATGGTATCCTAGCGGCCATTCTTCTAGGGATCTGTTACCCGAGATCCCTATCAGTAGGGAGATATCCCATAGCCATTATTAGTCTTCTAGTTTGTATTTTCTGAATGGGAATTCATCCCCTTGTAGAGGATACGGTTTGAGAGGGATTACGGCTCTTTAGTTAGATGTCTGCATGCTCTCATACCTCATAGGCTACTAATTCATTTTTGTTTCTAGGTGGTGACTGCTTGTTGGATTTCTGGTCATTTTTAACCACTTTCCTACTGTGAATTGGATTGCAGTAGAGTTTTAAAGTGTGTTGTTGGCCTAAGCGTCACTTTTGTTGAGAGATATCCTTCTTCACACACGACTATAATTGGGTTTTTTAGCCTTTTTCAGTGACCTCTTTCACACTCACTTCACTTTTCTACCATTTCTCCTTCGATATACTCTTGTATACTTCAATATAAGTCACAACAATTTGGTTCATTAGACTTATTCTATCGCCTCACTAGTCAACATCATTTTCTTTCTTTGGTTTCCCTCATTGGGAGGGTTTCATTTGAGACTGATCCCTACCACTCAGATCCATCACCTCCACACATGCCCATGGATGGTCGCATCCCATTATCTGGTAGTGGCCACTGAGAACACACCTATTGGGAACCCTCCCATTGAGAACCCACCTACTGGGAACACTCCCGTTGGAAACCCACCTATCGGTAAACCTCCCATGGGGAACCCACCTACTAGGAACCCTCCCATGGGAAACCCACCTTCTAGAATTATCCCTTTTGAAAACCCCCCAATCGACAAACCACCTATTGGGCATATCTTAATGGGGAACACATACACAGGTTTTTTTCCTATGGGAAACCCCTCCTCTAGCAACCCACATGTAGGAAATCCTCTTATCGGGAACCCCCCTATGATTATTCCTACCCACGGATCCTTTGTAGAAATTCAGGCCTACAGTAGATTAATTTCACCCACAACAATTAACAATTGATCATGCAAAATTATCAACAATGGAGACTGAATATGGAGCTGTAACACAAAATTATATTAACTGAGTGTACAATAGCCAACCCTGTAATAAAATAGGCTACTGAATATATAGAATACATGAGCAAATCGAATGCATAAGGAAGCATCCAAATCTAGCATAAAGCAGGCTTACCCAAAATAGGCAAATCCCCCATAGGTGTAAAAAGTTGATCCCAAATATATCAAGGACCCCACGAATTAGCAAGGGCGCATAGGCAAGCTAAAGAGTGGTCAAATGACATCTCATACATGATTTTGCATGGAGGAAAGAGTGGAGGAGGAAGAGGCAAGAAAGCTGATTCACCTCACCTAGTCTTGCTTTCCTATGTGCCTTAAAACACTGAAAAAGCAG
>LPNX011138658.1:214205-301118 GCA_001517045.1 Pseudotsuga menziesii
ACTAGGGACATACAGCACATTTTTGAAGTTACCATGATCAAGTTCTATCCTTCCTTTGCCTTTGCTTTCAGTGAGAGAGTCATCTCCCAGTACAATAGATGGTCCTTTCGACTTGTCCAGTGAGGAGAAGGCCTCCTTAGTCGAAACCATGTGTCTTGAAGCTCCAGAATCTATGATAAAAATGGGTGAGCTTGATGTGCCAGCAACTATAGCATGAACTCTCTCTCTATCATCAGAACTTAATCCTCCTTCTCTCTTCTTTGAGCCTTCTGGAAGGGAGATTCCATTCTTCTCCAACAGTTGAGTTAACATATCTATCTGCTTTTTCATACAAGAGCTTTCAGTGTGATTGCCCTTCGAACAGTATGAGCACTTGTTCATTTCACCTTTGTTTTTCTTCTTCTGGGTATTTTTCTTGGGACCTTGTTGATCCTTTGGAGACTGCTTCTTGTCTCTTCCTTTCTCAGGTGGCTTTTTAGCTTTCTTTTTGCTTTTTGAATCCACCCTCGAATCTCCAACAACCAGAGCTTGGTCTTTGGAAGGTTTGATGGTGCCCATCATCACCAACTTGTCTTGTTCTTGTGTGAGAGATTCCATGAAATCTGCAAGGCTAGGCATATTCCAGGTTTGAGCTGTGAGTTTTGTGGCATAGAAGGTCGAAACAAAGACTGAGTAGTCAAGCCCTAGCTTCGAGAGGATGGACAATACAAGCTGTTCATCTTTCTTTTCAATACCACACTGTTTCAGCTGCAAAACTAGTGCTTTGAACTTGGAGAAATATAGCTGCAGGGATTCAAAATTACTGGGACTCAGGGAGATCAGCTCATTTTCGATCTAGTGTCCCCTCATCTCATCTATCTTTCCAAAGAGTTCAGAAATTTTCTCCCATACTTGATCCGGTGAAGTCAATCCATCGAGATGGAAAAGGAGGTCTCGGGAAATACTGAGACATAGGAGGCCATAAGCCTCATCTCTCCGATTGTGCCATTTGATCTTCTCTGCAGCAGCATTGGGCTTTGCCTCTATAGCCATAGTCACCCTGTAGAGGCCTTTCTCTCTCAACAAGATCTCCATCTCTGCTTTCCATTCAAAAAAGTTGAAGGGAGTGAGGATAGTTTTCTGTGAATCCATAGCTTTAGAAAAACTATCCCGGCTATCAGTAGAAGGCTCCCAGTCTTGATGTCGAACCTGCAAAACAATTTTTGGAGGAGAGTAACAACCTACAATGGCTCTGATACCATGTATAAATTCAGGCCTGCAGTAGATTAATTTCACCCACAACAATTAACAATTGATCATGCAAAATTATCAACAATGGAGACTGAATATGGAGCTGTAACACAAAATTATATTAACTGAGTGTACAATAGCCAACCCTGTAATAACATAGGCTGCTGAATATATAGAATACATGAGAAAATCGAATGCATAAGGAAGCATCCAAATCTAGCATAAAGCAGGCTTACCCAAAATAGGCAAATCCCCCATAGGTGTAAAAAGCTGATCCCAAATCTATCAAGGACCCCACGAATTAGCAAGGACGCATAGGCAAGATAAAGAGTGGTCAAATGGCAGCTCATACATGCTTTTGCATGGAGGAAAGAGTGGAGGAGGAAGAGGAAACAAAGCTGATTCACCTCACCTACTCTTGCTTTCCTATGTGCCTTAAAACACTGAAAAGGCAGGGAATAAAGTAGAAAAAGCAGATGGGCGCCTAGGAGGCCAGGAATAAAGCAGATTTGATTCCTAAGGCTTTCCCAAGTGCTCCATGAGTCAATAATGGCAAGTTTGACCTCTATGGATAGGCAATTAGCAACTTGCACATGGTGGGACTCATGGACTAGGCAAATAAGACAAAAATAAATGAATTAATGTCTAAGTGGGTAAATACTATGGGTTGATTATTCTAACATCCTCTAGACCTATGATCCTTCCATTCATGGCTAGCCTCAACCACCCTGACCTGCCACATTTGACCAATGATTTGATTCATCATGATCCTAAATTTTCTCCAATGCCTACCAAACCCCCTTCAGATATCCATAAATTCATGGGGAAGGCTGGTGAGGACCTGTTGATAGGCAACAACCCTCTCAATTTTTTCTGCTTTGCTGAAAAAAAATTGATCATTTCTTTTCTATAATTTATCACAAAATTTAAGAGTGTCTTCAGAATCTTTGATTCTGAAAATACTCTCAATTACAAAGGAATTTAATGATCATAGTAGGTATAGAGAATAATTATTAATTTAAGCAGTTCATTTTACAAATTGATTATTTTAGCAGCTAATAAAATATGATCAATTTTCATGACTATTTTTTATTACGTGCGTATACTTATTATTTGTTGATTAACACCGCTTGAATTGGAGTTTATAATTTCATATTTTTGAGTTTTATTTAACTTTGAAATTTTTATGATTAATATATGATTTTGTATGACTAAGTTACATGTTTATATGCATTTTCTTAGGATTGGTTAATTAATTTTTAATTCATTTTAATCCTTAGTAAGTATTCATTTTATAATAGTCATATAATAATCATGTTTTAAATTTTGTAAAAAATAAATTTAGTATTGTAAATATAGTTTTAAACTTGGTTTGTTTTTATTTTATGTCGAATTATCAAGTGCATGAGCTTTGTATTATGATCATAATCAAAAATTTCAATTGTTTTAAAACTTAACTTATGATAGTAGCTCAATAAATCAAATTAACATTTCATATTATATTGATTTTTATGCTACTTCATATCAACCTGCCTTGATCACGATTTGAATCACTACAAACTAAGCTTTGAAAGATTAGCTTATATCCTTATTCGCCTAGGGTTTGATGATTTCATTAATTTCAATAAATCATAATGTTTCATGCATAATAGATTTCCTATCACTCCAGCTGATATTGCATTCAGTTGCCACATATCAATTCAATCATGAAAAAATTTAAAGATGGAGATAAATAAACCTACCATGTTTCTATACATTTTTACACCTGTCAATTTCCATACTATGAATTGATAACCCTGTACTATATTTTGTATTAAAGCGATTTCAAAGTGACATTGCATTTATGAAATATTTTGATTTTAATGCAAAGTTATGATTGTTAGTCAGTGGTTTCATTCATGATTCTACCTTTGGCGGTTGGGGTATTGATTTTGAACACAAGTTTTGAGTTTCGTGTGAGTTGAATAGGGTCTTTCATTATGCCAAACGAATCATGTATACCCATTCCTTCCATTTTCATGACACCGTATGATCCTCAAGTGAAAGAAAAACCAGACATTTGGGAAATGGCTCCACTCTGTAGATTTGAACCTGATGGAGCAAAACTTTTGGATATTAACCCAGATATTTCTCAATTGTTTGATAAAATTGGCTGGGGAAACTTTATTAGGGCTTTTAGTGGAAATAATGTCGAAGTAACTCGGAAATTTGATTTAACTTTTAAAGATAATGTAGCACACATTGGTGATATCAGATTGGAAATCTCTGAATATTTCATCACTAAGGCTATAAATTTGCAACAAAGAGGTAAGCAGTGGTTCAAAAGAAAGAAGTTAATAAGGAAAAATTGAAATGTTTTTTGCTCCCTCTTCCTGAAGGATTCGATGACAAAAATGGTTATCTGGTTAAATATCTTCAACCACGGTGGGAGACTCTTTTTCATATGATTGTATGCTATATAACTTGTGATGGTAGGTATTCATCTGTTCATTTTTATCACTTGAGGATTTTAATGGCTTTCAAGGGTTCAAAATTAAATCTTCCTAATTTTTTGTTTAAAAGTTTACAAAAAATGGCAATTGTTGTTCAAAGTACTTTAGCTCAACAAGATCGCAGTCTTTTCCATCATGGTTTAGTGAAAATCTTAGTCCAATATCAATTGTCTTTTATCAATGTCACCTGGGATCAATTCCTTAGTAAAAATGGTTTCGGCCAGAATGAGGAATGGCCTTCAGTTCGACCTACAACTCAACAAAAAAGAAGATGGTCGAATGGGTCTAATGTAGTTGAAGAAAATATTGAACAAAACCCTAAAGATTCAAAAGATGACAGTCCTTTTCAGTCTGTAGTTTTGGAAAATAGGTTTATGGAAGAGAAATCTCATCCAGATAAGGTTAAAATTTATAGCAATGAACAATTGCTTCATAAAGATCCAATATTGGATAAACGGTTTGGTGAATCAATACAAGGTATAACTACTAATTCGATCTTTTTTTATCAGTTTGAGCCAAAAGTTAAAACCCTAATCCAGCAGGTGTTTGTAGGGTCACGCATA
The DNA here is from genome assembly GCA_001517045.1 of Pseudotsuga menziesii. Taxonomy (NCBI): domain Eukaryota; kingdom Viridiplantae; phylum Streptophyta; class Pinopsida; order Pinales; family Pinaceae; genus Pseudotsuga; species Pseudotsuga menziesii. The sequence continues at coordinate 218,491 of LPNX011138658.1, forward strand.
GCATGACTACTTTGTCATCCATACCTGTAACCATTCAACAGAATACTCAGCCAATTGTTATTCAAATTGAGGATGATTTTTTGTCTTCGATTCCTGAGGAAACACATATTAATGAACCTATTCCCATAGTGGATATCTTGAAAACCGTTAGCCAAAAAAATTGCTGATCCGAATGAATTTGAAATAGCACCCTCATTTATGGATGCTTGTGGGTTTGGTCCTGAGCCATCATTTATCAGCATTCCTTCACCTGTTCAAGATTTGAATAATCTTAATTCTTCTCAATCTGATGATTCATTTCATGATTAGGATGAAGAAAACCTTCAACGGGTACTTGACCGAGTATATGAAACCAAAATTGCAGAGTTAAAAAAGGAATTAAAAGAATGTCAAGCGAATGCAGCTTTAAAGGATGAAGAAAATAAAATGTTTAGGGAATCATTTCTAGACTGGGTTAATAGATGGAAAGATATGAAACTGAAGAAAAATTGATACAAGGAATCCAAGTAATCAACGATAAACACCAACCAGCACTTGCTCAAGCAAATAAATCAACAAGAGATGGCGATCATAAAGCTCAAAGCTAAACTTTTCGAAGCAAGAAGAGTAATCAATTTACAAAACAGAACATGATATCTTCTCTCCTTTAGTTATGCTGGTTTATTTCCCTTTTGATAGGTAATAAAAAATTTTAATTAGCACACCTGCAAAATCATAGATTTTGCAGGTATGCTTATAATTTGTATTATTTTATTTTACTTCCTGTTATCTTGATTTTAATGAGAAATTAATATTAAATGTTACAGGTGTACATATTGTTGATGTGTTGAAATGAATGAAGACTATTTTTGCTCGTTGTTGGCATTTGTTGGTGCTTCTGGAAGAATTGGATACTAATGACAGCCACGTCATAGGTTGACTCATCTAGGCAGAAGTTAATACAGGCCAGTCATTTAATTGACATTATTGTTCCGTAGGATAAACGTGTCTGCCAGGTGCCTTCTTTGAAGAAATCCGATGCAACAGAATAAGGATAGAATTTTTGTCTTTATTATGTAGTGGTTATTAGAAACTGAAGGGATATTTTTAGAATAGTTGTTACACAAAAAATGGAAGGAGTTACTAGTATTATTATATAAGCTAGGAAGCTCATGGTAGTAGGGGTCGAGAGGAGTACAAGAGAAAAGACTTCTTAAAATTATAAACACTTTCTGGTTTTGATTACTCTACTGAAGTTTCTCTTCGTGGATGATTATCACTTGGTTTTCTCAAACTGGTATCAAGTAACAGTTTCTGAAGTTCTATATATATATATATATATATATATATATATATATTGATATACTTTTCTCACTTTAAAGCTTTATGCAATTGTACTTGGTTATGGTTGTGTTGCTTATCTCAAATTTACTCTAGTCAAACAATATTAATGTTCAATAAAGTATTACTGAATCTTTTTACTCAATGTTTTAATTGATGATCATGATTTAGTGATAATATATTTCATGTTTATTTCTAAAAAGCATTTGTATTTTTACGATGTTTTCTTTAATGAATATAATCTTTTATTCAAACATGTAATGTTGGACATTAGTTATTAATCAACATAATATTATAGAATAAATTAAAATAATTTTATATTTTAATTTTCTGTTTTAGTACAGTTTATAACAAGGTGATTTTTATGATAAGTGATTATGATATTGTTATCTTAATTACTATCATTTATCTCTTTGTCATTAATTATTAATTGATTGATAATTAATTTAATCTTTAAAATTGCTCTCAACTAGTTGAGATAGGGTAAATAGTTTTAGTTTTAATTCTAGTTGTAATTAAACTTAGTTTATTTAAGTAAAGTTTTAGTAGTTGTTAGTTAGTTTTGTAGATTAATAGTTTTGTATTTTAAATTAAGTTTAAAACTGAACAAAATTAAAAAACAAGAAGACTTTCATTAAGAAAGCACATTATACTAGCTTAGTTTTAGAAATTGAATTAGAATTTTCATAATAGTTTAATTTAGGAAACATTTTGCTGAAATTTTTATATTCTCGTTAAGAGGATAAATTCAGCTGGTAGCAGGAGACCATAACCTACGAGATTTTTCTATTCCAAACACACCGGAAGCTATTGTAAGCAACTTGTGTGGGACTAATCTCCTTAGTTGGCCTAGGTCAGAAAATCAGGCCAACAAATGGCGCTAGAAGGAGGGAGATCAGCAAGTAAGCCCTTTTGAGCTATTTCTTTTTAACTTTTGATCTATTTTAAGATGGCTCTTATTGCTGTTTTAGAACATGCTTTCAGCATGCCTAGGCCTGTTGGAGGTATTTCTGAAAGTGCAGTAAATCTCTTGCAAAGGTTAAGTTTTGATGGAGAAGGTAAAATAACTTCTTTGAAACATCTCACTAAATTTATAGATATTTGTAACCATTATCGTATAGTGTGTGAGAGTAAGATTTGCAGGATTTTTACTGTCACTTTCAAAAGAAGAATTCGAGGTTGGTTCAAAATGTTACCAGCTAAATCCTTTCATTCATGGAAACATTTCATGGAGATGTTTATTGATGCGCATGAGGATTATAATTATCAAGAGTTGATGTATGAGATCGGAAATCTTTGCAAACAAGAAGGTGAATCTACTAGTACTTTCTTTTCAAGATTTATGTCAATGCATTTTAGATTCCATGAGAAAGATCAACTTTCTGCAGAAGAAATAACAAATTTATTTTTATTTCTTGATTCTCATTCAACTTTACATGATCAAGCAAATAATGATAAGCTTCAAATTGACAATATGCATGTTGATGGTTGCATCACTTCATCGGTTAATATTGATTCAAGGTCTAATATTATTGGTCCAAATTCTGACATTAAAATTGTTGAACATCAACAAATCTTAGGATATTCTAATACACAATTTCAAGAACAAAAGAATTTGAATTCGACACTTACATTAAAAAATCATTCTCTTCTTCAAACAATTGTAGTCGAAAAGGAATCGATGATTTTAGAACCTAAAATCGAATTTTTGGATGATAGTTGCATAAATCATGATTTTGCATTTTTTTCTTCTCAAATTGAAAAAAATTATCTCATTTCTTCACAAAATATATCAACAAATAAAAATATGGACAATGATTTTTCTCTTGAATCAGTTAATCAAGATTGTCCTATGAAAATGGGAACATCTAATTTTCAACATTTGGAAAGTTATCATGCTTTATATCTGGATCTATTTACTGATTATAGTTCATGTCCAGATACTAATATACAAACAAATTCTCCACTATGGTCAGTTCTTATGCAAAGTGATTTGTTGTATAAGAATGAGGAAAATATTTCTATTCAAGATATTGAGGAGGAAAATAATTTTATAAATATCGCTCATGAATCTCATGCATACGATAATATTGAAGAAGTTAAGTTGAAGATAAAACCATTTCTTATAATGTTTTAGATTTTGGCGATACTAATCTTTTCAATTGTAAATTAATTGAGTCGTCAAAATCTCATGAATTTCAAAGGGAAAGTGCTTACTCTAAGGTAATGTTAAAATTTGATTTTCAATTCTATGATGACGATGTTTCCTCACAAAAGATATCTTCTAGTTTAGCTTCTCCTAGATCCTTTGATCATAATCTCGACATGCTGCTTTTTTATTACTATCCTGATGAATTTGCTATCACACATTCCATTGAATCTTCATGATTTTTAGATCTCCTCCAATCTTCTTTTTATGATTTAATTTATGCATCGTTGGAAGAGTCATATTTTAAAAGGTTTTCATGTCATCTTTTTCTTCCTTTTGTAAATATAAGCATTGATTTAATACTTTCTACTTTTCAGTATAAAGCATTTCGATTCTTATTACTAATGTTTGACATATTTTATCTTATAGGAATTAAAATGTTTCAATGGCTTCCATTGGGTTTTTGACTTTACCTAATTATGATTGTATATTTGATTTAAGTGTACATAAAATAAGACTAGGAATAAGATAGAGTAGTTGTTTTTTTTTTGCTTCTTAGTTTTAGTTTTGATTTCACACATAGTAATAAATACGAGAATGTATATATTTATCAATAAGCTCAATAGTTTTCTGCTAAGGATAGATTGATCTCTGCTTATTTTTTGGTCAGATATACTTGGTTGGATTGACAAGTTAGAAAGCATTTTGAAGCAAGTGATACAATCGAGAATGCATGAATACGAGTATGGCCTCACATTAGGGAAGTGAATTCTTTATCTTATTTTCATTTCAAAATTTGTATACTTGTTATTTATCTTTTTAAACTTTGAAATATTGTAAAGTTTAGATATTGAATTTTGTAATTAACTTAGAACCAAAAACTCATCCTCTCATGCTTGTTCTAAGTATTTTGATATTGATATTAAAAAAAAAAATTGAATTTTGAAATTAATTGTAAATTTACAATAATTGAGTAATGATAAATCTGTTTATTAAAATTATTCATTAGGTTATTTTACACGATTGTGGGATGATGTCATTAATTATACACTTTTAGACTATATTTAAATTATTACATTGGCATTCATCAATTTATTTAAAATGCGTAGACTAGCCTTATGGTTATTTCTTTTATCATTCAAATTTTGATTAAAAGTTTGATTTTCTCTTGAAATGAGTTTGTTAAATCAACTTCTTGAAATTTTTAAATCATTCATGCCAATTCCTGATTTTGCACATAAATATTGTTTTGATGAATATTTCTCTAAATTTTTGTAATCGATCATTTTTCAAAATTTATAATTTAAGCTTTTCTATGAATACTTACCATATTTATAATTAAGGAAAAGTCTTATTTTGATCTTGTCACAATCACAAATTAAGTTGAGGGTATGGAAAATTGTTTTATAATTTCGGATCAATTAACTCTGTGTAAAATATTATTATATGTTCATCTTCAATTTAAGAATTTTCTTTCATTTCAATTATGATGCTTAGTGAAGTTGTGACATGGAATTAATAATGATTTGCACAAATTAATTTAATCATCAAAGGAAATTAATATTGAGTTTGGTTTCACTTGATTGCTTGTCATTTTCACTTTTGAGACCTAGGTGATTAGATTTCTTATCACCTCAACCTTGTACACATTGACTATATTTTGAGTTGATATCTTACTTTTTGAAATAATTGGTTTCTTACAAGTCTTCCTTATTTCTTTGATTATCTTTGATTTAGAAGATTTTGTTATGACTATTTTCTTTTAAGTTTTTCATTTTTATTTTTCAAAACATAGAGTTGTAATCATTGCATCTTGCTCACTTTGTAATTAGTCTCACAAAACTGCACAACTTAGACTTTTCATTTTTCCTGTTGTAAATAATGATGAATAAAAGGATTCGACTTACTCAATCTTCTCATCGATTAATTAAATGAGTCCTGAAAGAATGAAGAAATATTTTAATAATTGAATGATTATCCAATATTCAAATATTTTCGAAACTTTACATCAATAATAAGTTTATGATACTTTTGTGAAAATCACCATTTTGACATGCATATTATATTTTTGTCTCCTATTTTCTATTTTATATTGACCTTTATTTAAACTTTAAATCTTTATATTGTGGTCAATTTTAATATTAGGAGATTTGTCGTTATTTCTTACGCATGTCATAATTTCGTGATTTTTACATTATTTTGTATAGCTCATCACATAGAAAGTAATCATATCTTGAATTCTGATTTTTGAGTTTATTTACTGTCTTCGACTCTTGGTCAAAGTTTCAATAATTTTTTCTTTTTGGATTTCAATACATACCTTTTGGTTGAATTTCGGATTTGATCGGATTCTATCGTTTTAAGTGTTTTGGTTCAATTAGTAATTTTTATTCTTAAAATTTGTTTGGTTGATTGGTTTCAGTAGTGAATTTAATATTTTTCAGCTTTTTTTTCCTCTTTGTTTTTAGTAATGAAGCATTGTAGATAAATAATACCATGATGGCACACTGTTGGGTGTTCATATGTTTCTCTACTAATAAGCCTAATCTCTTTAAGGGAAACCATTGTAAGGAGTTTCTTGCCATATCAAATGTTCTTACTATGACTGAATCACTCCTAGCCTTGAAATATTTCTTATGAACTTAGCTAATCAGTCAGTTGAACTCACAGTTATTATTCTTGGACTTTATTTTGAGAATGATATCATTAGCTTGGCAAGTTAACCTATCAAAAAACTTTTCTCTCATAATCTTTATGAATCAATGACAATAACCATCTTTAGGCCTTCCATGTTATTATAGGAGTATTATCTCAATTTGTTTCCTATCCATTAGAAAAATTTTATAAAACTAAACTAAACTTTGATTGAAGAATAGGAGGTCTCATCACGGGCCAACCTAATCATGATCATCAGCCCTGTCGGGGATAACATCATTTCTGATCACCAGGATGATGGCTCTTGGTCATAAGATCAAGGGACAGGAGGTCTCATCACGAGTCGGCTTGTTTATCTCTGGTAGTTCTCGTGAATGATGCTATCAATAACTGGTTACCAGGCCAGGATAGTAGTCTTGAATCAAAGATATAATTAATATATTAAAAAAAAAAATTATCTTTCAGTTATTTATATTTAATGGATGGGGAACTTATCTAGATATCTTCTTAAGGTATGGAGGTCATATCTTTACACTGGTGTTATTCGATTATTTTAGCTATTGAGAAAGCATTCTTGATTAGGTTTATTTGCTATGCATATATTTTAAATTCATTCATATTTATGAAGTTTCTAAATAATAGTTGGGAAAAATCATTTGATTGTGACAGCACTTTAAGTTCATACTTTACTATATAGGCTAGTAATGTGAGAATGTCATGTAGTGTGAAATTTGATATTTCAAGAAAACCTTGATATCATTTTCCTATATCTATAACCTTCAGGTAAAAATTCAGAGATAACTGGTTCACCCAGGTCGTCGCCATTTGTTGACAGGCAACAACCCTCTCAATTTTTCTACTTTGCTAAAAAAAATTGATCATTTCTTTTCTATAATTTATCACGAAATTTAAGAGTGTCTTCAGAATCTTTGATTCTGAAAATACTCTCAATTACAAAGGAATTTAATGATCATAGTAGGTTTAGAGAATAATTTTAAATTTAAGTGGTTCATTTTACAAATTGATTATTTTAGCAACTAATAAAATATGATCAATTTTCATGACTATTTTTTATTACTTGCTTATACTTATTATTTGTTGATTAACACCGCTTGAATTGAAGTTTATAATTTCCTATTTTTGAGTTTTATTTAACTTTGGAATTTTTATGATTAAGATATGATTTTGTATGACTAAGTTACATGTTTATATGTATTTTCTTAGGATTGGTTAATTAATTTTTAATTCATTTTAATCCTTAGTAAGTATTCATTTTATAATAGTCATATAATAATCATGTTTTAAATTTTGTAAAAAATAAATTTAGTATTGTAAATATAGTTTTAAACTTCGTTTTTTTTTATTTTATGTCGAATTATCAAGTGCATGAGCTTTGTATTATGATCATAATCGAAAATTTCAATTGTTTTAAAACTTCACTTATGATTCTAGCTTAATAAATCAAATTAACATTTCATATTATATTGATTTTTACGCTACTTCATATCAACCTGGCTTGATCACGATTTGAATCACTACAAACTAAGCTTTGAAAGATTAGCTTATATCCTTATTGGCATAGGGTTTGATGATTTCATTAATTTCAATAAATCATAATGTTTCATGCATAATAGATTTCCTATCACTCCAGCTGATATTGCATTCAGTTTCCACGTATCAATTCAATCATGACAAAATTTAGAGATGGAGATAAATGAACCTACCACATTTCTGTACATTTTTACACCTGTCGATTTCCATACTATGAATTGATAACCCTATACTATATTTCGTATTAAAGCGATTTCAAAGTGACATTACATTTATGAAATATTTTGATTTTAATGCAAAGTTATGATTGTTAGTCAGTGGCTTCATTCATGAATTTACCTTTGGCGGTTAGGGTATTGATTTTGAACACAAGTTTTGAGTTTCATGTGAGTTGAATAGGGTCTTTCATTATGCCAAACGAATCCTATATACCCATTCCTTCCATTTTCATGACACCGTATGATCATCAGGTGAAAGAAAAACCAGACATTTGGGAAATGGATCCACTCTGTAGATTTGAACCTGATGGAGCAGAACTTTTGGATATTAACCCAAATATTTCTCAATTGTTTGATAAAATTGGTTGGGGCAACATTCTTAGGGATTTCATTGGACATAATGTCGAAGTAACTCGGCAATTTGCTTTAATTTTTAAAGAAAATGTAGCACACATTGGTGGTATCAGAATGGAAATCTCTGAATATTTCATTACTAAGGCTACAAATTTGCCACAAAGAGGTAAGCAGTGGTTCAAAAGAAAGAAGTTAATAAGGAAAAATTGAAGGGTTTTTTTCTCCCTCTTCCTGAAGGATTCGATGACAAAAATGGTTATCCGGTTAAATATATTCAACCACAGTGGGAGACGCTTTTTCATATGATTGTACACTATATAACTTGTGATGGCAGGTATTCATCTGTTCATTTTTATCACTTGAGGATTTTAATGGCTTTCAAGGGTTCAAAATTAAATCTTCCTAATTTTTTGTTTAAAAGCTTACAAAAAATGGCAATTGTTTTTCAAAGTACTATAGATGAACAGGATTGCAGTCTTTTCCATCATGGTTTAGTGAAAATCTTAGTACAATATCAATTGTATTTTATCAATGTCACCTGGGATCAATTCCTTAGTAAAAATGGTTTCGGCCAGAATGAGGAATGGCCTTTAGTTCGACCTACAACTCAACAAAAAATAAGATGGTCGAATGGGTCTAAGGCAGTTGAAGAAAATATTGAATAAAACCCTAAAGATTCGAAAGATGACAATCCTTTTCAGTCTGTAGTTTTGGAAAATAGGTTTATGGAAGAGAAATCTTATCCAGATAAGGTTGAAATTTCTAGCAATGAACAATTGGTTCATAAAGATCCAATATTGGATAAAGGGTTGGGTGAATCAATACAAGGTAGAACTGTTAATTCGGTTTGTGTTGATCAGTTTGAGCCAAAAGTTAAAAACCCCAATCCAGCAGGTGTTCGTAGGGTCACATGTAGTACGACTACTTTGTCATCCATACTTGTAACCATTCAGCAGAATACTCAACCAATTGTTATTCAACTTGAGGATGATTTTTTGTCTTCGATTCCTGAGGCAACGCATATTAATGAACCTATTCCCATAGTGGAAATATTGAAAACTGTTAGCCAAAAAAAATTGTTGATCCGAATGAATTTGAAATAGCACCGTCATTTATGGATGCTTGTGGGTCTGGTCTTGAGCCATTGTTTATGAGCATTCCTTCACCTGTTCAGGATTTGAATAATATTAATTCTTCTCAATATTATGATTCATTTCATCATCAGGGTGAAGAAACCCTTCAACAGGTACTTGATTGAGTATATGAAACCAAAATCACAGAGTTAAAAAAGGAATTAAAAGAATGGCAAGCAAATGCAGCTTTAAAGGATGAAGAAAATAAAACATTCAGGGCAGAATTGCTAGACTCGGTTAATAGATGGAAAGATATGAACCTAAAGAAAAATTGATACAAGGAAGCCAAGAAATCAACGATAAACACCAACCAGCACTTTATCAAGCAAATAAATCAACAAGAGCTGACGATCATAAAGCTTAAAGCTAAACTTTCCGAAGCAAGAAGAGTAATCAATTTACAAAACAAAACTTGATATCTTCTCTCCTTTAGTTATGCTGGTTTGTTTCCCTTTTGACAGGTAATAAAATGTTTTAATTAGCACACCTGCAAAATAGTAGATTTTGCAGGTATGCTTATAATTCGTATTATTTTATTTTATTTCCTGTTATCTTGATTTTAATGAGAAATTAATATTAAATCTTACAGGTGTACATATTGTTGATGTGCTGAAACGAATGAAGACTATTTTTGCTCATTGTTGGCATTTGCTGGTGCTTCTGGAAGAATTGGATACTAATGACAGCCACGTCATAGGTCGACTCATCTAGGCAGAATTTAATACAGGCCAGTCATTTAATTGACATTATCATTTCGTAGAATAAACGTGTATGCCAGGTGCCTTCTTTGAAGAAATCCGATGCAGCAGAATAAGGATAGAATTTTTGTCTTTATTATGTAGTGGTTGTTACAAACTGAAGGTATATTTTTAGAATAGTTGTTACACAAAAACTAGAAGGATTTACTAGTCTTATTATATAAGCTAGGAAGCTCATGGTAGTAGGGGTCGAGAGGAGTACAAGAGAAAAGACTTGTTAAAATTATAAACACTTTCTGGTTTTGATTACTCTACTGAATTTTCTCTTCATGGATGATTATCACTATTGATATACTTTTCTCACTTTAAAGCTTCATGCAATTGTACTTGGTTATGGTTGTGTTGCTTATCTGAAATTTACTCTAGTCAAACAATATTAATGTTCAATAAAGTATTATTGAATATTTTTACTCAATGTTTTTATTGATGATCATGATTTAGTGATAATATATTTAATGTTTATTTCTGAAAAGCATTTGTATTTTTACGATGTTTTCTTTAATGAATATAATCTTTTATTCAAACATGTAATGTTGGACATTAGTTATTAATCAACATAATATTACAGAATAAATTAAAATAATTTTATATTTTAATTTTCTGTTTTAGTACAGTTTATAACAAGGTGATTTTTATGATAAGTGATTCCGATATGGTTATCTTAATTACTATCATTTATCTCTTTGTCATTAATTATTAATTGATTGAAAATTAATTTAATCTTTAAAATTGCTCTCAGCTAGTTGAGATAGGGTAAATAGTTTTAGTTTTAATTCTAGTTGTAATTAAACTTAGTTTATTTAAGTAAAGTTTTAGTAGCTGTTAGTTAGTTTTGTATATTAATAGTTTTGTATTTTAGATTAAGTTTAAAACTGAACAAAATTAAAAAAACAAGAATACTTTCATTAAGAAAGCACATTAGACTAGCTTAGACTTAGAAATTGAATTAGAATTTAAATAATAGTTTAATTTAGGAAACATTTTGCTGAATTTTTTATATTCTCCTTAAGAGGATAAATTCAGCAGGTAACAGGAGACCATAACCTGCGATATTTTTCCATTCCAAACACACCGGAAGCTGTTTTAAGCAACTTCTGTGGGCTCAATCTCTTTAGTTGGCCTAGGTCAGAAAATCAGGCCAACAGGACCCCCAAACACCGCATCACATATATCTATCTGTGGTGTTCTTCAAAATCCATAGTTGATGACTCAGTTAGGCTTCTCCTCCTCCAGATGACCTTCATTGGTGTCACAGGCAAGATGTACATTGGTCAGCCACATGACAACCACTCCACTTTTGCATCCCTGACATCCACATTATTACAGTTTTTTCAGCTTCCCATTTGTTACGATGTTGGCATTGATATCATTTTGTCTTGTCTCTAAAACACTACTACGAATATCGTAGACCACATCGATGAATGGCGTAGATGACGCAATCTATGCAAAATCAAGCTAGACGATAGGATATTTCTTAACTGGTTTCTAAAGTCCCTCATCCCCGCCATTTCAAAGGGTGTTGCATTTTAACTCCCATGGATAGAAGAAGATGCCATTTTTAAATCCCAACAATTCGACTTAATCAACGCCTAGTTTGGTTACTTGCATACTATTTTGTCAGACACTCCTCGCGGTGATTCTACTCGCAAGGACCCACCAAGGGGAATCACAATCCATTGATGGTATAATTGGCTCAGTCACATCCATATTTCAACCTTACATTTATAGGACTCCCATGAAAAATCATTCATACGTCACACCATCCAGTGCCACACCATTAATGGTGAGGCACTTCCCCATCCCAGGTTATGTCCCTTATCTTTCTCGACCAACCTCTAACTCCAGAGAAAACCCTTCATATGCACCTTCATCCTTGACTCCTCAATCACATGGATCACCTTATATAGGAGATACCTATGGGAACCCCCCTCAAGGGTATTCTCCACTCCTAGTAGTTAACCCTTATCATCCTTTCCCAAACCCTCTACCAGCTACCATGGCACCAACACTGCCTCAAAATCCTCACGTTTCGCAAGGGAATGTCTATTCCTTTAATAACTCTATAAAATTCCCACATGTAGGAGATATCTAAAACCATGTATAAATATCAGCTCTTAATCTAAGAAGAAATCATAGGAAGCATATCTGGCTATAAGATAATTATCACAAGCATACACAAGGAAAATAGAGAGAAGAATAAAGAGACTGAATACAAGAGAAGTGATCCAATATATTTCCATGTATTATTGATCATCATAATGTACATTAAATAATACATCCTTTATAGGTAAATTCAAGTTTCTTAGGAGACAACGCATGCTAGCTCATAAAGTTTACTTACCAAATATGATAAACCCCCATAGGTGGTTAAAGCACTTTCCAAATATGTCAAGGACCTAACGAATTGGATGAACCATGAGTGATTTGTCATCAATGATGGAAAAACATGATAATCATGGAATATGGAGAGAAAATCAAGGAGGATGGGTTGGAAACAAAGGATAGCATTTTCCTAGTTGACTAGCTTTACCTTATCAATAGGAAAGCATGATAAAAGCAGTATAAAGACAAAATCTACAGGAACATGCAGTTACTAATTCTGGAATTCAATAAAGTTTGTAGGATCTAACCAGAATTGGGATAAAGGAACTCTTGGGTTATTTATGGAAATTGTTGACCAAGTGGTGCAAGTGGATGCCAAATATCTAGGCTAGTAAGTAGGAATTTAATAAAAAATGATTAACTATTGTTATCCTAAGTATGGAGTAGGTTTATAATATCTGAACACCCCCCTTTAATTTTGACTTTATGATGATATGTCTGAAATAATTATATGCATATAGGTGCATATAGGTCCCAGCAACAAGGCTATGATCCCCCTTTACAATTATTCGTGTTCGGAAACGCTAAGAAAAGAGGAAAAACTACATGGGGAAAATCCTCCCTCAAGAAAGGAAAAGGAACAAAATTTGAAACATGTCTTCAATTATGTATTTATATTCACTTTAATGAGCTTAATGAACTACTTCTGGTGAAATACTTTGATGAAGAAATTGTGAATTCTGTGATCATGCGCTAGAGTGTAGAATCTGCAAGAAAGAAGAGGAGAGACTCCTTCTATCTCATGATCTGATAAAGCAGGAGCATTATATGAATGCTTCTTTATTATAACAAACTCTAATTTCAAAATATAATTTTATGGAAAAGATATGTGTGCATACTCCTTCCCAAAGAGTACAAAAATTAAGACAATCAACTACTTGTATAGCTGCAAAATTGTGATGTGGATCACATGTCTTTCTTCCAATCTGATGTATAACCTTCCAAAATAGTATATGAGTCTGAATAGACTCTGATATATCATAAATATTATCATATGGAATAACAAATACCAAATGTTTAGTGTCTAAATGAGGATATGGGGCTAGAGTAGAAAAAGTATGAGCAAATGGGAAAAAGTAATGAGTGTCAAAATATGAATGATGAATGGGCTTGAGATATAAACCATTAAGTGTTTGTAACAGATCCAAAAAAGTGTAATATAATTCCAATGATTACTAATTTCATATATAACCAACCATTGAAAAATAGAAAAGACTTTAAACCATTTGATATAAGTAACACTGCATAGGAAACCAATGAGGAATCAACTAGTGAACTTGGGGTTTGTATAGTATTAGGAGTATTAAAAGGTATGGTAGATGGTATTTATGATTTCATAACATTAATATCAGCTTAAAAATATTCTTCTAAATCATAATTATTTTCATTTGAATGAAGTGAGGAAGAGTTTCTTAAAGACAAGTCAGGATAGTGAAAAATCACAATCATTAGGAGATGGATCTAGTAGTCTGATAGGTGGATGATTCAAGAAAGACATTGAGATTTATGATTCTGATATATCATAAAATGAATATATATAATATATATGAGTAATTTTTTAACTCTGGAACTCAAGGCATAGTTTATATCACCTTCAAATTGAGCACTATGACAGTGTTCTGAGGAATCAACAGGCTTCTCTAGCTCATCCGGAACTTTGATGTTATACTTATCAAGAAGATGAGACATTATTTCCATATTATTCTTGAAATATTTTTTATCAATATTAAATTCCTTTCTTCAATAATAACACTTGGATGTACTTCCTTTCTTATTGAATTTCTTCATTGAATCTTCATCAGTAGGCTTTGAACTTTCATGTCCATTATCTGACTTTGGCTTCTTCTCTTTCACAATTTGCATCTCATTTGATATTGCATTCTTTGTTAATTGAACTATAAGAGCATGATCCTTTAACTTGGAGGATCTAAGAGCACCCATGTGTATCAATTTATCTTTCTCTTTTGTCAGTGAAACAAAGAATGGACTCAGTGAGGGTATTTTCCAATTAGAAATAGCAAGCCTAGTAGCATGAAAAGTAGACACAAAAACTGAGTATTCAGGACCCAATTTTGATAGGATGGAAATGATCAATTGATATTCCTTTTTCTCAATCCCACATTTCTTGAGAAATATAACAAGTGACTTGAATTTGGTGAATAAACCCTCAATGGAATCGAAATTGCTTGGACTCAATGAGAATAATTCATTCTCCAACTAATGTGTTCTTATCTCATCTTGAAATCTAAAGAGAGACTCAAGTTTGGTCCATGCTTGGTTTGGAGTGGTCAAACCATCTATATGAAATTTTAGATCAGGATAAATAGAGAGGCAAAGCCATCCTTATACCTCATCCAACATATTATTCCACTTAGCTTTCTCAACAACGGAATTTGGTTCATTTTCTAAATCCATAAAAACTCTATAGAGTCCCTTACTATGCAATAGAATGCCAATTTTGGATTTCCATTCATGATAATTTAAGGGATTCAAGATCATAGTTGAATAAGAATCCATATCGATATGTTGATGCACTCAAGAAGATACTCTTTTCACCCTGCACAAATAAAAACTATGAGAAAATATTGTAATATCAATTGAAGCTCTTATTCAGAGAGTGATAGGAGACTGAATGCTCTCTGATAGAGAGAAAAAATAGATCCTCAACTCTGTATACATTAAGAAACCTTGCACTCAACTAAACTTGAAAACTTATGGCTCTAATACCATATAGGATATGATACCATATAGAAATAGCAGCTTTGAAGCAAAGAAGAAATCACAACAAGTATATCTAGCTACAAGATAATTCTCACAAGAATGCACAAGGAAAATAGAGGGAAGAATAAAGAGACTGAATACAAGAGAAGTGATCCAATATATTTCCATGTTTTATTGATCATCATAGTGTACATTAAATAATACATCCTTCATAGGTCAATTCAAGTTGCTTAGGAGACAACATTAAATAATACATCCTTCATAGGTAAATTCAAGTTGCTTAGGAGACAACTCATGCTAGCTCCTAAAGATGACGTACTAAATATGATAAACCCCATAGGTGGCTAAAGCACTTTCCAAATCTACCAAGGACCTCGCAAATTGGTTGAACCATGAGTGATTTTTCATGAGTGATGGAAAAAAATTATAATCATGGAATATGGAGAGAAAATCATGGAGGATGGGTTGGCAACAAAATATAGCAATTTCCTAGTTTATTAGCTTTACCTTATCCATAGAAAAGTAGGATAAAAGTAGTATAAAGAGAGAATCGGTAGGAAGGCATGGTTACTAATTTTGGTAGTCAATAAAGTTGGAAGGATTTAACCAAAATCAAGATCAAGGTGCTCCTAGGGTATATATGGAAAGTGTTGACCAAGTGGTACAAGTGGATGCCAACTATCTAGGCTAGTGGGTATGAATTTAATAAAAAATGATTAAATATTGTTATCCTAAGTATGGAGTGGGTTTATAATATCCCAACACCACCTACCCAAAAAATCCAATAAGGGTGACCTAATTGGAGACGGGGTAGGAACTGTGGAAACAACCAACACCGGGGAGGCGGTAGACCTCCTCCTAACCCCCCAAGAAAAAATGGAGCCAATATTTCCAACCAAGACCCTAATCAACTACCTAGGCAAGGAAAGAACCCAAAGTTAAGGACTAAATACCCATGTTCTTTCTGTGATTTCTATGGATAGAACACTCACCATTTTCCACACTTAGACTAAGCCCATCAACTTTGGGATGAGGCTAATCGTCATGATATTATGGCTGCCCCAGAAGTGCAGCCTAACCCACCTCAACTGGACCAACCTCCAATGGTGTTAAGAAACTATTTTCCTACTCAACGGGTCGTCACATCTCAATCAATGACACAGTATGATGCATATTCAATTCAAACCCCTAACTCAAGAATGCAACACTTATTTACCTTAACAAAAGAATAATTCAACCTACAAATAAGGAGAATCGAGTATGGTTTTGCTAGTGAAATCGCTTCTACAATCATGTCTAGTGACCCTTCTCCCTCTGACCTTGCCTTATAGCTACCTCGACCCCCTGCCGATGTAAATCCCAAGGCTCCAAATTTTCCACTGTGATGTTTTATATCCAATTCCAATGACCACACTACACCCAACTATAATATCATTGAATATTTAGTCTAGTCCACTACCACCATGTCAACCTTGGAAGTTCTTAGGAAATTCCCAACACAACGCAAATAATTTTTATCCATATTGGGTTCCATCAACCCCACCGATGCACACTTGATGAACTTAGACCTTGATTAATCTAATCCATAGATGTCATTATCAATGGATTTTGAAATTCATGTTACCATCGGAAAACTTGCCACTCATCATTGCATAGTCGATGAAGGTTCATCCACATGCATCATGTATGCCTTTTTCTGGAAAAATATTAGGTCACCCATATTATTCAAATGAGGTTAATACCATTTATATTATCTCAATGAGTGATCCTCTGTCTGCACCATGATCCTCTAATGATTCATCCTCTGCATCCCATACCACTATGATTTTGTCGATGAAAATTAGTCCCTCTGACCTATCTATATGATCGGTTCGACTTGATGAGGAAATCCCATGCATGCATCCTGGGGTTATGCATCTAGAGCTTCCTACTCATCCTCATTATCCTTATCAGAAATAATTGCGTCATCCACCCTGGTTGAGGTATCCTCTATCATCCTATCACCAAATTAGCTCACCATTATGGCTATACACCTCATATTAAACCCCCTTCCAACAGTTACTCAATTCCATGCCGATATATCTTCACTAGAGAATCTTCAATCCATCGACACATTTGGAATAGGACTCCTCAACAACTACCTCGATCCTGGCATCAGGGGAAAACTCATTGATTTTGAACCTGCACCATAAAATCCATGTGAATTCATTAATGAACCCATAGCTCATCACCACACACAAGTGATCCATAGTCACAAACCCCATGCCCAAAGCATGGGGGTAGGACCTTAACCCTGCTCATTTTTTCACATGTACGATCACAACCTTTTATTGAGGTCACATGTCATACTACATCTATTTTTTGCACTATTTGCACCATCGAAATCCATATTATGTACCTTTAGTGATTGATGGGACCTTTTCTTAGGATCATTGACCCTTCGTCGGGCCACCTTCTGGCATTGCCTTTATTTTCATGCCATCAAGTGAGTCATGTATTATATGTGTTTTTTGAATCCTTTATATTCCATATGCTCATTTATGCTCAATTATCCTTGTTATGTGTACATATATAGGTTATGGGTTATGGTTACGTGCATCCTTATGGTATATGTTGGCCTTTTCCCCCTTGCAACCCAAGTTCAGTCCCCTCTCTCAAGTCAACGCAACAAAGCCCAAGATATAGACCTGACGAAGCAAGGCCCATTCGACGGCACCTGCAACACAGATGTCATCTCACCCGATGTATCTCATTCTTATGGGTAACTTTTAGAATCATTTTTCTGCAGTTTGTGCAGGAGGGTGTTTAAGTCCTTGGCCCTGCACCAAGGTTTCCAACAAAGACCGGGAAGGTGGGTTGGTGGTTTGCACTTTAGATATCAATACTGGAGTATTACTCGCCCTTATTTATGAAATCTTAAGAAAACGCACATATATAAGACATCACAAACGTATACATTAATTGAAATACAACATTCATATAGTTATGTCTTTAAAGCATAATAACCAATCAATCATTTAACACAGTAAATATGCATTTGTCTAAGATAGTCAACATTCACACATATACATAGCATGTAACATGAAAACCCATCCAAGAAAAAACCACAAGGTGCTCTTCATTTGCCATTGGAATGAGAAAATAAATGCACCTTTTGTTTGTACATAAAGCTAAAGAATATGTTCAAGATCTTCTCTTCTATCTCTACAGACTTCTTTTCCCTCTCATGCTCTCTATTCTTCTCTATATTTATCACTCTACTCTATTCCTACTCAGTGATCCGCACACAGCCTGGATCGACTCGACCTTCTCTATCTGTCTACGCACTTAGCTGCAGATCCACTACTTTGATGCACTCAACAATCCAGAGTTACCTTCACAAAAATATTGTATTCTCTACTCAACTAAAAAAGCATCTAAATAAGAACTAGCTAATAAGATAATTATTTAACCAGCTAACCCATGCATAGATTGGGTTTCTCCTTTTATATCCTTATTACAAACTCAATATGTTCCCATACATGCTTTTTATAGACCCAATCATGAATTTATACAGACTCTAATAGACTCACATACAATCGCTATCTCAGTTGACTTACTATCTTCAGCCCACGGGCTGTCTTTCCTATTCTAGCAAAATATGACCAAAGAGGAGATATCATCCTGACTTACAAAATTTCCTTTACATGTATGGCTTCTGTCGACTCTAGCTGAGCTCGTACCCATGATCGCTAAGGGTTGTTGCTTCTCCACATCATTCCTTACTGTCACTTTCTAGGCGTTACCTTATCTGCATGCCTGCTTCCATGGATATTCTGCCATGTCATCATATATGTTGCTATGTCATTCTATCATAGCTTACAAAACTGGTGCGTCTTACTTGTCTCGCGCATTCTCTTTTCCTTTCTCCTTTTCTTCCTTCTTCCGTTGCAACATACTTCCCTTTTCCCTTGATGTTGTTTCCTATGCCACAGCTCAAGTCTTCTTCTTCTTCCTTGTACTCATTTTCCCTTACTTAGGATGAATTCTATATGAATTATTCCCTTCTATCTTGGGCCCAACAGGCCCCCAACACTCAATTGTGGCTCATCCCAAGCCACGCGAGCTACTTCTCCATAAACTAACTTGCATGAACTGTTTTCTGAAAATCTTCCACATTTTTCAGCAGCTTCTCTTTTTTTGCGCGCACTTCTTCTTCAACTTTTTGCATGTGCTCCACCAGGTTGGAATTGACGTGTTCCGGCATGTTGCTTTCAAATGAGGTCACAACTTCATGCACCTTCTAGTGCACATGATGAATTAGCCTTGTGACTCTTTCTGCTTCTACTTGTAACTCCTCTATATTTCCCTTGCGTTGTTGTTGATGTGCATGCAACACAATGGTTCATTGTTGCAGGCTACGCATTTCTACGGTTTTGACCTTTTTATGCTCCAAGGGAAGCTTCTTTATCTCATTCCACATATGTGTGATATTGGCTTCTAGCGTAGTGAGGTCGCTTGCAATCTTCTTCGATTTATCATCATCCATTAAGGTTTCCCAAGTCTGGGAAAATTGGTCTACTGCCTTATCACATGCGTGTTTGGAATTTTCAATTTTATTTGGAGCCGCTATAGGTGTTTCTCATCTTTGTGTTGATACTTCTGGAGGTGTGATGGGTTCCCTTTTCTCCTCTAACTGCACTACTTTTTTCTTAAGGTCCATTACTAATTCTGCTAACTATGCTATTTTGGCATCTGGGGCCATCGTCCTCCAAGCTGCTACATTCCAAAGTGACTGCTTCACTGATTCTCTGGTAGTTACCATTCGCCTCAAGTTTATTTTGTTCAACCCCTTGGATTTCACTTTTTAGTCTCCAGAGATCTTGATGTGCACCCTTTACCTGTGTAGCGAGGTGACGCTCTCGCGGCCTTATTTCGGTATTAACATCATTCTCGTTAGTATACACTTCATTCATATGCATCGATGAAAAATATATAATGAGATGGTTAGCATCCTGAAAATCAATATTATATTCTGAGGTTCCACACTTAACAGAAGCTTTAGGGACCTCTACCGTTATTGGTAGGATTGGCATAGAGGCCATAGTTTGCTCCATTCGTGATGTTTCAAATGGGGCTCAAGAGTCCGATGCTTTACTTTGACCATCGATAACGATCTTAACTTCTTCCACTACTTTACAGAGAACCTTAAGGAGGTTAGTGACTATAACTGAAATTTCCTCTTGTAGTTCTCCTATAGAATTGAAACTAGATTGTGCGGCTTCAGTGATTAGGTCAGTCATTAGTTCCATATCATCACTGTCCAAGATAACAGTGTCTGCAGTTTGGTCAGCTTTCATCTTCTTCTTTCTTCTACAATTGGAAGCACTTTTTTCTTTTGAGGTTCCTCCTCCTCAACTTGGTTTTCCTGAGGTTCCCCCTCGTCGTGGTCAAATTCTAGGTCCGTGGGTGGTGAGGGGGTGTGACTTTCATTAAACTGCCTACTCCCTGTGTGGTCTTTTTCTTCATTTTTCTCCTCTTGTTTTTTGTGTGATATTTCTTTTGGATTTTTTCTTTAGGAACTAGAACACGCCACTCTATCAATCATCCATCAATAATTTCTTGGACCTCTTCCTTAGTTATGATCAAGTTGGCTGGTATCTTCGACTACTGCAGCTACTGTCATGGTTGTAGGTAAATATTATGTGGACCCACTTCAAACTTAACGATGGAACAAAGCTGTTGGATAGTGGCAGCATCTAGCCTTGACATGCTTCTTACCTGATGGAGTATAGCCTCTGTATGCATAAAAAAATCAATATTGCTCACCTGCTACCGTTCTAAGTGCTTCTTCTTGAACCATAGGTTCTGGTACCTCACCCCTTGACAGGGGACTTCAAGGTTAACACCTTGGTAGTATTCAAGTTCATACCATGCAATAAATGAGATTAGAATAAGAATCCAGGAATAGTGGAACGCCTAGCCCCTTTCTTGTGCATCAATGGCATCTCGGATAAGCTCCTTCAACAAGAAATGACACCAATTGATTTGGACTCCTTCCACGCAGAGATATGCAAGCGCAATTTCTCCCGTCATACACTGGTATGGACGCATTTTACAGAGTAACTTGGATGCTAATAATTTCACAACAAATATAACATTGGGGTTTATTAATGGTATTAATCACAAACCCTCGTTTACTTCTTTGTACACTGAACTTTTCTTTCATTCTCTTAGCTATGTTAGCCTCTTGATCATTTTTTAGCAGTGGGGTTGGGTCTATTCCATACGATGGTAGGCATGTGATGGCAGCAATGAGTTCAACAACCATGGGTATGGGTTTTCCTAACCCAATAACCCCATCATGGAAAAGTAGCAGTAACTTCTTAACACAAGAGTTAATTTGGGTACCGCAGCCAAAATGTGGCATGCATAAAGACAATAATATGCCAGAATTTTCCAATTTTGCAGCACACTCCTATATAACATACCTACGAGGCACCTCCTAGGTGTCTTTCACAATATTTATATATCGTTCGTAGTATAAGGCTAGTTGCATCTTGGTGTCATGGTCACCATAAAATAGCCTTTGTACTTTGGGTAAAATATCTCATACTACCTTCACACCCTCTAGTACTGAGGGCACCATCAGTGGAATCTTTCCTTTCCTTGGTATTGAAACTTTGGGTACATTTCTGCATCGGGGTGGGACATATGGCGGTAATAACTTTCATGTCTCAAAATCATCTGTCAGCAAGGTTTCCTCCAAGGGTGTTACTACTTTTCCCTTCCTCTTTCTCGTGCTAGTGCGTTTTTCCTGTTGAGGTGTTGGTGGGCTTGGCATGTCTTTCTAGATTGGTTTAGTGGCATTTGACTTGACTCCATCACTAGTTTCCTCAATAACAGGTCCCATTGGTGGTGGGATATATCCAGTAGCTTCTTCCATTATCAGGGTAGGTAATATAGGCTCGGATTCAACTGTGCTCGTGCTTGAGACAAAAATGACCATACTATAACCTCACTAGTTCATTGCTCATAGTTTGTCACAATACTATTCTTTTCCTTCGATATGCCAGGATGGAAGTCAAGGTAGTGAGGCTTGATAAATACCCTAATTGATGCTAGGAATACCTTGTACATACCATTTAAGTTTTTCAAAAGGAATCTGTCCTTTTCTTCGCATGGGCGTACCCAGGCTCTTAGATCAAATCTTTTTGTATTATGCCCCTATTTTCATCTCACTGAATTAGTAGTTATTGTTAAGCAGTAGTTTGGTACGCCACAAAGCTCGATGTCAGTTTTTTTGATGTCCTTTCTAACAGGGTGTCATGTATTTTAACACGTGCGATCTCTTTCCACTTCGCACATGCCTTCTGAGACATGGATATCATGGAGGCTAGGTCACTATATGTCAGATCTGTCATGATTTTATACCACGCCACATAGTTATGTCTATTTATGCTGCATTGATGGAGGTCCGTGTCCACAATGGTTATCTCCACACATATTTTCTCCTTTAGCAGGTGCAGCGCAGCATCAACTGTTGGATGTTCACTTATAAATTCAAATATCTAGGAAAAGTTTAGAGTTCAACTTTCCCACTCGCTAGTTCCTCGCCGCAGCTTCTATGATGTGTACAAACCTATGGGAATCATTTCCAAGGTATGGATGAATCGGTGAACCCATTCCTGTTGTGGATATGCTTTCCAAGTCGTGAGATAGTGCTCAATATGTTTTTCAGGATCTTACAATCCTATGTATTTCTAATCAACGTAGTTGATCTCATCTCCAAATTTGATCTCCATCAGTATTCTACATTGCGACCATTCAGAGATGGATTGTTTATGTGTACCCCACCTTCTAGCGGGCATATATTTCAACACATAGTCTAGAGCGGACATTCGTTGTGATTCTGTGACCTTTTATTCAAATTCTTCCAAGAAGGATGCAATTTTAGGAAATCCTTCATACGTAGGCAACTCACTTGCTCTGAATCCTACTCTTCGAACAAATTTTGTAATTCTCATACACCTACGCATGGAGACTGTTGTACAGGATTACACGCCTAATAACCTAAGGTATGGGGTTACCAACATACTTAATCAACTTGCATACAATTGACTCTAAAGTGCAGTAAAGGAAATAGGAGGATTAGAAAGACTTACTCGATTACTGAAGGTCGATCCTTGCTAGTCCTCTTCCGCTCTGCTTCACCTCCAAAGTCTTCAAGGTTGCTCTCCTTTCACCTGTCAATAAAAATTATTCCAGATACAAGATGATTCATATATATATATATATATATATATATATGCAGGTTAGATAAATCACATATAAGATGCAGAAACATAAACATTTATCAAACCAAGATACATGAAACACATATGGAAGAAGGATTCTCTTTATTATCAATAATGAAGAAGTTCAGATTACAACCCAATGCCTGAGACAAGGACTCCTCTGCAACCAAAGGATTCTGAGTTCCACTACTCCAAAGACTTCTGTATAAACTCCACCAGCATAACTTTTCTCTCCAAGTGTATGTATCCAATACCCTCCCCAAGGCCTATATTTATATGGGTGAAATAAGGCAGTTCTCGAAGGTTGGGGAAGTTGTAGTAGTTAAGGAAATTAAGTTAAATGAGTTAACTAATCTCCAATTAGTGTGTGTTTTATGTTTAAATGTTGAGAGACACATTCGCGGGTATGTAGTAGAGCAACCTGCGAATGATTTACGACTTATCATAAGGGCAACCCGCGAATACATAGATTCGCGACTTGCATCAACCAGGACTCGCGAATGACTCGCGAGTTGTATAAAAGAAGAGTCGTGAATACAACTCAACATAGTAAAATAACAAATTAACCAGCTGGGTATATAGGGAATGTATTTCATCATAAGCCAAGCTATAGTGTTTTGGGAAAACCTCTATCCATAAGTGTCCTTTTGTGTGCCAACCTGAGGGATGTCAGCACTCGAACGGAGAGGTGCCATTCAGGTGTATAACAGATGCCCCCTAATGTGTGAGGTCAAAGGGAAACGATGACCGAAATACATTATAATCTTTAGCTCTGGAGAAACTCAGAAATACAATGGAGAAGAGAGAGTACCTGAAACAAATACATCGTAATGTCATATACAAAGTTACATCTGAGGATGCTATGTTCAATTTACTGGAACACTAGCTCCTTTACAATATTTGAGTACATCATATGATACGGGTATAGAACAACGTATATTACAAAGGTGGATCGAAGCCACAATATACAATATTGATGAGTCTTCAAAGATCTGGAAGCTATGTAGATAGATAGAACATAATCTTGCGCAACTTAGTCCATATGTAAGGGACTAAGGTCTTCATAAAGGATCCCAAAGAACCAGTACAATCCAAGCCATGTGAATAAGGGTAAGATGAAGTCGAACATGGAAAGGATTCAACAGTTTGTCAACCAATAAGGGATAATTGACAACTGAAGCAAAGGAATTCACCAATGATGGAAGTGAATCCTAAGGTACGATCGTCAAAACTCTAGGTCTTCGTCATCAGGAAGTACTGAAACAGAACCATGCTGTGATAAGGAAGGCAACAGATCCTCCAACGAATCACAAGAGTGACTAGGAACTAGGCAAAAGAAGGCAGACACAAATAGATAACAGATATAACAATGATGGGATCAGGTTATAGATCAGACATTGGGTAGAGTCCTTGAATAGTGAGCACAACACAGAGATGACCCAAGGTAGCGTATAACGGATAGATAGAACAACTAGACTTATCTGTCATGTAGGAGACATGATCAAATTCCCCAGGTATAACGGACAAGAGGAGGAGTAAGAAACCCAAAGTGATAGCTGAACACAAGTACACACTGAAACATGGATATCGGAAATCAAAGAGTGCTATGTTCAAGGATGACATGCTGCCATTACTGAAAACAAGAGAAAACTTCTTCCTTACCTTCCCTGTTAAATTTTAACGACTCCAGGAAAGTAAACTCGGTTCCCTCTTCATTTTTTAACAAGCTTGAAGAGATGGGAAAATAATGTTTGATAGTGTCACTGATTCGTGGATTTAATGATCCCGAACTAGTACATGCTCAGCCGGTGGTTTCACATTTAGAGAGTCTGAAAACGCCAAAGAAGACTCCAGGGGGGTCCTTTTTCGTCCAATTTAGTCTCCTGAGGCCGAAAAAGTAAAAAACAAACAACAGAAGAACTCTCTTAACTTCCGAAGAAGAAAAGGCGTGCCTTTTTCGTACTTAGTCAGGGAGGTCCAAAAAAGGTTAAATTACCACCTACCCAACGCTCCTTCCAGAACAGCATAGAATAGCTTGATTTTTACGAGTGTGAAGGAAAGCAAGATCACTCGAAAAGATCCATTTGGTTACGAGAAATGGGGCTTACAACAATAAACTCATTGCTTTTTTCTTTAGTGTTTAACGAGCATGACACAGACACAAAGTACACTCGGAATATTTTTCATGTTTGGGTCCAGAGCACGAAAAAGAGAAAACTAAGCTCAAACCAGGTGTTCCTTTTCCGTAAATTTAGTCCCTCAGGTCCGAAAAAGTGATAAACCTATGCCTGAGAATACTCTTCTCAATTCAAAATAAAAGAGAGTGATCCTTTCTCGTATTATTTCTCATGGTCCGAGAAAGAGATAACCTACCACCAATGCAGATGCCCGTTCACATATTCTTAACGAGCTTGAACGGATGAGATAACTCGGTAGTCAAGTTTGTTTTGAAGGAGTCAGACCTGGGCCTAAAGAAACTCCATAAGGGCGGGGAGTACTATAAAGGGATAGCTTGTAAAAAGAGATTCATAAGAAGCTCTATTTGGCGTGAAAAATAGCTAAGAGGACACCCCTGAACCTGAAACAATGGCAGCATGAGCACTAAAGGATGACAAAGGCATATAAAGATGGTACTCATGAAATAAGGGCCCTAGCCACAGAGGAACAATGGTAGAGACAAGGGACTAATGGTTTAGAATACCATAGTCCGTGTCAAAGTGTTAAATACTAAGGTTAATGTGGAGTGATAAGATGCCAACATGTGTTGGAAATAACAAAAACCACCCTATAGAAGCAACAACACTCTGTAAAAGTTGATAAACATGTTCCAAGGTACAAAAGTATGGTATTAGTTAATTGACATTTCAAACTATAGGAAAGAGACCCACTTTACGAAATATTATTTCTATAAATAGCTTGAAAATTAAAACATTTCTCACCATTTGGACTTTTTGAACCAAAAAGGAAAGTTTACCCTCTACCTTTGATCAATCACCGTGGACAATTGGACCGTCGGAATTGGAATCCTTCAGCTTCAGGTAATTCTACACGCTAAACTCGTCAATTTGATCCAAACAAATATTAAATTTAATGGTGAATTCAGTATTTTTCATCAACCCAAACTACATCAGTGCGCATTCATGGGTTGCTAAGCATGAAAGTCATGAATACGCATTTCATTCGCGGGTTGTCTAACTAGACAACCGCGAATGATCCGCGACCTGCCCCAATGGACAGTCGCGAATGCTGCGTGATGGGGCAAAACTTTAAAAATATGCAAGATTTTCAAAATTTTATTATGGAATACTGAACTCAATTACTTGTATTTGCCAAGAAAAATATGGTGCTGGAGTGGAGAGAAAGAGAGCATGAAATAATGGATCATGCGGCGCTCCAAAGCGTGCCCACCATCCAAGCATTGAGGACATGTGGGTTGTTGAAATTCTTTTGTACATCGCCCATGCGAGAAAATGTCCGCTTACTGGAATTCATGGTCAATTACTGGGATCATGATATGGGGATGTTCAATCTTCAAGGTGAGACCTTAGAGCTTACCGTGGAAGATATATATTTCATTACTGGGTTGTCACAATGGGGGGCACCGGTGAATTTAGAGGGCACTGGCCGGGGCGGGGACCCTTGAGTGTCCAAAACTATGTTGACATATTCTGTACACCGGGTACACAGAAGAAGGGCAGCAGCATTCTTATTGCAGACATCCAGGATTTCACACTCCAGGTATTAGCTAGTACCATTGTGAGACTTGCAGGGTCAACAGGATTACATATGGCCACCAGGAATCAAATGAGGGTGGCAGTGGACTGCTTTAGAGGTGCTCTCTATGATTGGTGCTCAGGAGTTCTCCCCATCATGAAGAGACAACTATTCGACTGTGAAAGGGGAAGACGCAAGAATTTTGGCTATGCAAGCATACTAGTGGCATTCTTCTTTGAGAGAGTACTAGCCATGAGCCATGCTATACCACTACAGGTCAGATCTCCACGTCAGCCAAGGCTGAGCCGATGGGGAGACATCTTCCTCCGTCAAGGAGGAGGAGACATAGTACACAGCGTTTACGATGATGACTTTTATACATGGTGGGAACGACAGATGTCGGCGCTGGAGCAGTTTCCATACGCCGGGATGGATTTCCGAGGTGACCCCGACCTTCTCCTCCCTCCAGGAGGAATATGGGGTGAGATGGGTAAGTAATTTTTAATTTTTTATCATTTTCAAATTTTTATGAATTTTCCAATGATAGAATATATACATATGTACAAGTATTAATCCTATTCATGTGTCAAAATGCAGATATTGGACCAGTCCGCCCTGAAGGGTGCCCTCGTATGTTCATGCACCTAGTTGTAGGGGGAGACCTAGGATTGATCCTGGTACTAGAGGGGAAGCTGGTCAGGTTGACCCAGCGAGTACCTACGATACGGATTGAGCATATACCTACAGCCATGCAGGAGTTTGTAGTGGGGGTTCCACCGATTTGGCTACGTCTGTTCAGGTGAGTAGCTAGAGCAATACTTGTATATAGAGATGCGGTGGAGGCTACCGAGGCTGAGGAGGTTGAGGAAGCCAGGGTGCATAGATATCATGGGGACCAAGGTGGTCCTAGTGGCCAGGGCGGTCCAGCTTAGACCTAGGGCATTTTGATGGATTATGATCCACATTTTTGTATATTTTGTATATGACTGGATCTACGGATCAGACTCGATCTATCTACAGACAGATATTTTACATATATATATATTGATGTTGGTTGTCGGCTTATTTACAAGTGTTTTTTATATGTTTGCTGTATATTTTATGAAATGTGTGTGAGATGCCAATCCAAAATATAATTAGCATATGCATCAGTCAAGAATTTTGGTTTCGTGGAATATGATTGAAAGTAATAACTTCAAAATGTCTTTCCAACAAACGAATTTGCATAAACTGACGTAACAAGATAGGATTTCGTACCTGATAAGCTTTATTGAGCTAGGAAACTACCAACTGAGAATCCAGACAGACTTCAAGCTGGGTGATTCCACGTGACAAAGCATCCCATAGGAGCTCGATGACAGCCCTATACTCAGCAACATTATTAGAAGCAGGACCAAGACAAGCGCCACCCGTGGCAACAAGCTGTCCTAAGGGAGAATAGATAACCCATGCTGCTGAAGCCAAGTTACAAGTGTGACGGCTGGCACCATCAGTGAAACCTACATACATTTTGGAAGACATCTGCAACAACCAGCAGATAATATAAAAAACAAAACTGACAACCTAATGTACATAAAAAATACATACACTAAAATACAAGAAAAAGTGCTAAGCCTAAGCATAGTACTTCTTCAGGTAGAGCCCATTTCTAGGCTCGGGAAGCTTCTTCCCATCATAATCCACTAATTCATATGCGCCTTTACTCAATACTTTCGACACGACATAGGTTCCTAACCACATAGCCTTGAATTTTCCTGCCCCCAGAGGTTCTTTATCTTGATCCCAGAGCAAGACAAGTTCCCCTTCAGAGAAAACCCTAGGTTTGACCGTTTTATCATATTGAGATTTAACCCTATTTTTATGAACCTGATTAGCAGTCAACGCATCTCTACGTTGTTCATCAAGTTGTTCTAAATGTACCAGACATTCCTCAAGCTCAGTCGTATCAGGTAACACATGAATGGCTATCTTCAAGGACGGGATTTCGCATTCAATCGAAGTAACTGCTTCCACCCTGTGAACGAGTTGGAAAGGGGAATAACCCGTGGCAGTATTAACATTAGTTCTATAAGCCCAAAGAGAAGGATATAACATTATGTGCCAATTAGAACGAGCTGCATCAATTGTCCGTTTAAGGATAATTTTTAAAGTCTTGTTGACAACCTCAACCTGACCATTAGCTTGCGGATAGTATGGAGAAGAATGTTCTTGTCGAAATCCGAGCATAGTAGTCAGTTCTGTCATCATGTTATTTTGAAAATGACTTCCATGGTCAGTGACAATCACTTCGGGAATACCAAACCTTGCAATAATTTGATTGAAAACAAAGAAAGATGTTGTTTCCCCATTGTCTTTGAAAGTAGGCATTGCCTCTGCCCATTTCGTAAAATAGTCAACAGCAACAATGATGTATTTATGCCCCCCAGCCGAGACTGGGTTGCACGTCACGTAATCGATCCCCCATTTCATGAAGGGGCCTATCGAGACAACAGGAAATAATGTAGGATGAGACCGCATTTTTCTGGTGTAAAGCTGACACGGGTGACAGTGCTTCACTGCTTCCACACAATCTTTGAAGATCGTGGGCCAGAAATAACCGGCACGCAATATATTTTGGGCCGTTGCTAACCCAGATAAATGACCCCCACACGCTCCACTATGGAATCATTTAGGACAATCTTCGCTTCCTCATGAGTAAGGCAACGACGCAAGACGGAATCTACCCCTCATCGATATAATGTATCTCCTATAATGAGGTAGTTCTTGGCATGAAGGCGTAACTTACGTCGTTCCTCCTAGAGTAAGTGGCAGGATACTTCAAAGTCTAGAGATATATAAGAATATCCCCGTACCAAGGATCAGAGGTGGATATCAGGAATATGTGCTCATCTGGGAATGAGTCATCTTCAACAACTACATTCTCTTCAGTGGGAAATTATGCTATTAGCTCAGCAAAAACTAAGGACTTATTAGACTTAGCGGATTGGAAATCCAAGTCAAACTCTTGGAGAATGACTATCCACTTGTTAAATTTTCCCCCAAAAATCCGTCGGGATAAAACATATTGGAACGGATTCACATCCGCCACTACTGTTGTGGTCCTCAGTAAAATGTAGTGGCGCAACCTCTGCACAGCATAAACAGCTGCTAAGGCTAAATTCTCGACGTGGGAGTATCTAAGCTCAGGTCCGGACAAAGCACGGCTAAGATAATAAACGACATGTTCAACAAGCTTATCGTCCTCCTGGACTAGTACTACCCCAATGGTTGACTCCGACACGACCAGATATAATATAAAATCCCTAGAATAATCTGGTGGACGTAATAAAGGTGCCGACAGCAAAGCTTTTTTTAATGCCTCAAATGCAAGTTGTGTGGTTTCATCACATACAAATGGGGTGTCCTGCTTTAGCAAGCGCATGAAACGTTTAGTGATCTTGGCATAATTAACGATAAAACGTCGAATAAAGTTAGACTTTCCTTGCAGGATTTGAAGTTGCCTGAGAGAACAAGGAGGAGGCATATTTACAATGGCCTCAACTTTCAATGGATCCACCTGGATGCCTCTACTAGAAACAATGAATCTGAGTAATCTCCCTGACTCAACGCAGAATACACACTTGTGGGGATTCAAGTGAATTTTATAATATCTGCATCATTCAAAAATTAACCGTAAATGATCTGGATGTTGGATCCTCTTGCGAGAATGTGCAGGCATATCATCAAGGTAGGGTTCGAAAATGGATTTTATGTCATGAAAAGCAAAGTTCATAGCCCGTTGAAAGGTAGCCCCAGCATTTTTCTATACGTGAATGTACCCCAAGGACAAATGAAAGTAGTTTTATGTTGGTCTTCTGGTTTGATTTGGATTTGATTGTAGCCGAAGAAACCATCCATAAACGAAAACACCTCACTTCCCGCACATGCATCTATGATCTGGTCAATAAATCGTGTGGGGTATTTGTCCTTAGGACAGGCTTTATTGAGGTCTCTAAAGTCTGTACAAACGCGAATAGTCCCTTGCTTTTTATCAACAGGAACGGGTTTGGACACCCACTCAGTCAAAGCAATGGGATATATAAAACCAGCTTTCAATAGCTTTTCAACTTCTGCCTTCACAGCCTCCGCTTTACGCGGGTTCACGGGTCTTAATTTCTGTCGAACTGGCTTGGCGTCAGGATAGGTTTGGATTTCATGTTGAACAATATATGGATCAATGCCTGGCATCTCCTCATATGAACATGCAAAGATATCGCGGAACTTCTTAAAAAGGGCAGTGTAGATAGCAATCTCCTCTAGAGAGCAGTTTGCACCTATATAGATGTTTTCCACGACATCTGGGTTCACATAGATGTTGATAGGTATAGTGGTGGAAATGTTTGCCATATTCCCCTCAACAAACACTCCTTCCCTAGGCAAGGGATTAATAGATATATCAACATCTTCTGACAGTCTCACGTGAAACGCTTGGTTTTCTATTCTGCTTAGATCTGGAAGAAAATAGGATCGATGATGAAGATCCTCACAAATCTTATCACGTCCACTTATGACTTCCAGAATAGCTTCATCGGAAGGTAAAACGGTATCTAAGCAATCTATGGAATGCAAAGAGTTTTCTGCCCATGCGAGCAAATAGACTTCTTCCAGATCGTCTGAGACTGATAAAGGATCAGGAATGGGATCAACAGTGGCTTGAGTGACGGCTTGATAAGCTACCTCCACTGCCGATAATGGCACTTCCGGTTCATGGGAAGTTGGGAGGACCCAAGGATCAGTCCTATCGACAACCGTAGCGATGGACTTACCCACACTAGTAGAACCAATGTAATTAACCGGGGCTGGAAGATCAAATGTGCCCATCAGTGATGTGTACATTCCAGCCCCCAAGCTCTGTGCAGTAGGTTTTACCTGATCAACCAATGGCACAGCGGACTCATTAGACTCTAAACGGCCTTTTCGAGTAAAATCAAGTTGGTCAACAGTAACCAACTTTCCCTCATGTGGAAAAACCATGACACGAAGAATAGCTGATGCAACAGCAGACATTGCATAAGTCCAATTCCTTCCCAGAAGCAAATTGTAGTCCAAGGGAGCATCAATCACTTCTACTTCAACAGACACTACTTTTCCTGCCAACTTAATCTCAAAAGCTGGCAGGATACCATGAGGATGAAAGGATCTTCCATCAAAAGCAGTAAGTAAAGTGTTAGATGGGACTAGCTCTGGGGATCCAAGAGCTTTCCAGCAGATCAAGGACATAACACATGTAGAGGCTCCCTCATCAACAACTGCCCTTCCAATGGTCTTACCACCATGGACGACATCTATTGATAGGGCTACATGGTAAGGTAGGTGAATTTTGATATCAGATAAGTTAAATTTTTCCATGAGACTCGAAGAATCCGTGCTACCTAAAGCTGCTAAGAGGGAATCCCGCTGGGTAGGACAACTCTGTAACACCTCTAAAGCTGACATTGCACACGGAGTTTGAGCTAAATCTTCAACCACATAGTAGTTTGAAGCAGCCCTAGCATTGGGGTTATGCAAGGTATTCTTGAAAACACCTTTCGGTATCTTCGGCATAGTTTCGACAGGTTTCTCTATTGTGAGAGGGTTGGAAGTTTCACCTACAGCTTTACCCTTCTCAAGAGTCTCTTTCTCATAGTTTTTGTTCCTTGTCTGCAACAAAGTCAAAGATTGAACCATGTTGATATAGTTAGGGTTAGGGGAAATTTGAGTGCCCCCTGCTACATTAGAAGCTGAAGCAAAGTTATGTCCTTGGGGAAAAGGATCCTTTAGGACAACTGGTTGTTGAGCTTTAAGCAGCTTCTGGGTTTGATCCATAAGGGGACAAAGGTGAGTAAGGTGGTCCTCTTGGCACAACTTACAAGGGGACTTGACTGTCTTCTTTTCTTTTTTTCCCCCATCAGCATTGTTCACGGGATTTGTCTTGTTTTGGTTTCCCTCTCCCTTTTTACCCTTCTTTTTCTTCTCGCCAGGCTGTTGATTTCCCTTCTGAGAGGTTTGCGCAAAAACATTTGCATTATGGGGAGAGGGGGTAGCCTTTGCTGCCTCCACCATAGACTATTTGACAGACAACTGGTGAAGTTGCTTAGTTAAAGACTCTACGGTGGGAGAGTTAATAGACCCAACCACACCATCGGCATGGGGTCCAGGCTTAGGCTTCTCCGCTTCGTGGGAAGGCCTCGGTGCCTCAGGGATGATCTCATACAAGATCCCAAACTGTGAATCAATCAAGTCTAACTGCTGGGCCCTGAGTATGGCTTCTTCTTCGTTCGTTACTCCTGATGTGGAAACATCCTTAGATATGTATGGCAACAGTGATTTAAGGAACCATTCTAATAGAAACTCAAGAGGAATGGTGGCATTAATAAGGCTCTTTCGCCTCCTCCACTCTTGGATATGATTCGATATGTGAGTAGCCTTGTTTTGTCTAAAAGTAGACAACAAGTCAGTTCCAAAATCGTATCGAACCGAAAGCTGAAAGTGGCTAAGGAAAGCACTAGCCAAATCCCAGCAACTACTAAAGGCAGTAGAAGGCAATTCAATATACCATTTTTCCACCGTACCTATCAAGGTCCTCTAGAACAGCCTCAATCTAATTGAATCCTCATTCAACGAATTGGAAGAACACCATAAGTGAAAAGTGGTGGCATGTGCCCCAGGATCTTCACCAGTTTTACCTTCGAACTTAGGGATGTCCGATGGTAACTTGGTGGGAACAGGTGGCCACAAGGGGTCATGCCTCACTGGGTCATTCATCAATTTTGACAAGTCTGGAAAGTTTAAAGTTGCCAGAAACGGAAGTTTGGGCCTAACCGGGGCACTAGATGTGCCAGCTTGGGGATTAGAGGGACCTGCCCCCGAATGCCCATGGGAAAAAGTGGGTTTTCCCCTAGCCACCGGTTGTGAAGTGGGAAGGTTGCTTTCAAATGGATTCCATCCGTAAGCCACAGGATTGTGTGTGGGAAGTGCAGTGTAAGAGGTTCGGGCCATCCCCATAGAAATAGGAGACTGAAAGACAGGAGCAGGTATCCCTCCGCTAAATAGTGAAAAGGGAGAGCTCGTGTATGGGACCGAAATAGGGGTTTGGAAGCTTTTCCCATAAGAGGTGTTGCTCCCAAACTACAATCCTACATATGAAGGAGATGGACCTACGTATGGATTGGATGGGGGGATGTGCCCCCCATTCCAAGGAAATCCTTGAACATAAGCCGAGGATCCTACCGGACCACTCTGGGTAGTGTAAGGAAAGGAAGAAGGAATGGTAGGTATACTGGGGATCCCAGCCACCATGTCACCAGAAGTACCTCCTATTTTGGAGTGAACCGGTGGTTGAACCACCCGGCTCGCTGGAGTCAAAGGTGTAGAAGGCAAACTAGATCTAGGGGCACTTACCAGGGGAGGTAGTACCCCTTCAACCGGGAGGGTTGAGGTGAACACAAAAGGACTTTCTTCCACATAAGACATGACTCTACCCACAAGGACACCTAGTACTGGTGAATCAAAAGGTCTAACCTCGACGATCACAAGATCGTTTAAATCAGTCAAGGGGGAGTTAAAATTTCTTGCAAACTCGTCAGTCTACAATTCTTCTATCTCAACTATGTCAAGATTGAAATGGTTAGCAATGAGTTCCGGTTCACCAAGAACTTCACTTATTCCTACAAGTTCAAATGAACCGTATGTGTCTAATCTCCGCCTTTGAGGTAAAGGTGGAGGCTCCAATGCAGTGATAGGAGGAAGGTTTCTCAACCTTCTTGACCTTCTAACAGGTTGGTCCTCTAGAATTAAAAATTTAACAAATCACACCGTAAGGCCAACTAAACACGGGAAAAACCATAGAGCATACACTGAAAATTCCTAAAGTCTCAAGCAATCAAACCAGGGCAAAAGATATACTTTCCCGAAGAAATTTGATGAACGATTACTTGGCGTCCTTGAAGTGGTTCTTAGGCACAAGCAGAGGAATCACCCACCGCCCTCCTACACTTTCAACAAGGGTTACCTTCCAAGCCCGTTCAAGGTGAACCAGAAATAACCTTCCAGTTTACCTAGGTATGAACCCTAAAATGACAAGAGACTAAAGGCTACCTTGGTAGTATCAACAGTCTGGGGGGACAGTCATCAGCTGAACTCGTATGCATGGGCAGGGTAGCTGAGCCCGAAACTCTGTCTAGGACAGAATCCCCAGATGCGTAAAATTCCTGGGTTATGCTTTGACAAGGATTCGGAGGGTTATCTCCTCTGTACAAGCCTCCACGTGGCCTAGTGCTTAGCTCCCATTTGAGAGGAGCTTCCCAGATACAGTGATAGAGTCAAGGATTTTCCTAAAGAAAGGTCCACTATGTCTGATTTTATAACTTGTGGGAAGTTTACACTCCCTAGCCCACAAGTCTAGCCTAAGCTAGTAGGTGAAAGGCCCCTAAAAACAAAAACTTACTAGTAAATTTTAATTTATGCGTTCATTTTAGAGGGTTGTTTCTTACTCAAGAGGAAATGGAGTGGTATACTATATGGTGTTTTGACTCAAACAAGAAATAAATGAAAGTAAAGGTGTATTCAAAGCAAACTACTACTATAAAACAAACTTCTTTTCATTTTTCAGATATGTATTGATGAATTAAATGCAACAATAAGAGAAACTAAGCCTATATTTTTGTAGTTTTTGATATAATATTTTTAAATTGAAATAAACACTACTTATGCAAAAATCACAATGCAAAATCTTTAACTATGTTTTCTTTTCACTTTTAAAAATAATCAAAATTCTACTATGCATCTACAATGCACTATGCTTGAGAAAACTTGACACTTATAAACTATATAAAAGCAACAAATTGAAGCAAACAGGCTGACAGAACCAAAAGACAACCAATAAAGGAAGGCTAGGAACCCTAGCTTGGGTGCTAACAATGACAAAGAATCACTGCAGACTTACAAAGGCAAGTGACAACCAGCTACTGTCAGAAGACAGACTGGAAAAAATAGAGCCCAAGACCCTGATCACTGATCTGGACTAAGACACTTTAACCCACAACCCCAAACAGGCCAAAATACTTCAGGATGGAAACAATAAATCAATCAAGCAAAAAGACTCAATGGCTTTCAAAAAGCACGAAGTGTGATCACCTGAGGCATTCAAACAAACTCTACAGCATTCTTAAAGAAAATATTCTCAGAAAACAGGGATTATACCAAGAAAAGAACAAGCAAACTCTTACTTAAAAATCCCAACTTCCAGGAGTATTCGCGACTGTCACTAAGAGAAACTCGTGAATGATTCGCGACTATCTAGTATTACAACCCGTGAATGCAAACCTGTATCCGCGACTGTCTAGAAGGACAACTCGCGAATGGGTATAAAATTTTTCTAAAAAACCAAGAATTTCAAATGCTGAGGCAAATAAGAACCAGGATAACAGATCACACACATACTTACAAGCAAAGACTGGTCAGGGGGACAGAAAACAACCTACAGCAGTCCGGGCTCCCCAGCGGAGTCACCAGTTCTGTTGTACAGGATTACACACCTAATAACCTAAGGTCTAGGGTTACCAACATACTCAATCAACTTGCAGACAATTGACTCTAAAGTGCAATAAAGGAAATAGGAGGATTAGAAAGACTTACTTGATTACTGAAGGTCGATCCTTGCTAGTCCTCTTCCGCTCGGCTTCACCTCCAAAGTCTTCAAGGTTGCTCTCCTTTCACCTGTCAATAAACAATCTTCCAGATACAAGATGATTCATATATATATATAAGCAGGTTAGATAAATCACATATAAGATGTAGAAACATAAACATTTATCAAACCAAGATACATGAAACACATATGGAATAAGGATTCTCTTTATTATCAATAATGAAGAAGTTCATATTACAACCCAACGCCTGAGACAAGGACTCCTCTGCAACCAAAGTATTCTGGGTTCCACTGCTCCAAAGACTTCTGTATAAACTCCACCAGCATAACTTTGCTCTCCAAGTGTATGTATCCAACACCCTCCCCAAGGCCTATATTTATATGGGTGAAATAAGGCAGTTCTCGAAGGTTGGGGAAGTTGTAGCAGTTAAGGAAATTAAGTTAAATGAGTTAACTAATCTCCAATTAGCGCGTATTTTATGTTTAAATGTTGAGAGACACATTCGCGGGTATGTAGTAGAGCAACCCGCGAATGATTCCCGACTTATCATAAGGGCAACCCACGAATACATAGATTCGCGACTTGCATCAACCAGGACTCGCGAATGACTCGTGAGTCGTATAAAAGAAGAGTCGCGAATACAACTCAACATAGTAAAATAACAAAGTAACCAGCTGGGTATAAAGGGAATGTATTTCATCATAAGCCAAGCTATAGTGTTTTGGGCAAACCTCTATCCATAAGTGTCCTTTTGTGTGCCAAACTGAGGGATGTCAGCACTCGAACGGAGAGGTGCCATTCAGGTGTATAAAAGAGACTTCATGTAGCCTCTTCTACCATTTTTCTAGGGCTTTTCCTGAGTCGGACGTGCACGAGCTTACACTGCGCCAACTCAAGTATCCATCATATGTGGGGTTAATATATTCTTCCTTTGAAGATGTAATTTTATACAGTCGGTCTAGATAATTCTCTTACCCTTCACTATGAACAGGCTCGACATATTGATGCCATTCAAGGGGATCAATGGGTGCAACCACTCTCATTTTAGAATCTTCAAAAGACAATATCATTTTCTTGAATTTTATGATAGTTTGGTTTTCGATAGCCCAATCAATCCCTAGAAGCGCTGGGTAGGCTTTGTTTTTATCAACAATGTCAGTGACCTTGAAGTCGGCGTATGTTCTCAATCCTTCGATGTCCATGGGCAATTGGGATAGACTACCAATTGGTAGCACCTTCGAATGGTTTGCAATTCGTAGCTAAATAGGAGACCAGTCTAGTTGCGGCTTATTCATGCTTCCCGATGTCTGTCTTATCAATATATTGACATCCGAGCCCAATTCGAGTATGATGTAGTCCATATCATAATCTCTTATCTACACAATCATTTGCAATTCTCGGCATGTCTTCCATTTTCTTCTATCTTGATTGATTCTTCTTTAAGGGCGTAGATCTGTTGTGTTGTCTTCTATGAGTGTTTCCATCTCTGCGACAACATCTTTGTCATGGATTAGTGCTATAAAAAAATTGAAAATTTCCTTGATCTTACTAAAAATTTTAGTGGATGGCCTTCTAATTAGTTGTTGGAAAAATATTCTGGGCATAGCTCTCACTTGTCCCGATGTTAACAGTTTATTGGTATCAACAAAGTCTTGTCACACTTCCAACAAGACTTCCTTCTCCTGTTGGACATCTAGTGGAGCTTTCTTTTTTGTTGTAGGTCACACCTGTGGATTTCCTTGCAGTGTATTTTGGTCTACTCCTATCGCAGCACCTCCTCTTGTAACTACAACAAGGTTGGGTTGTCTTGGTTTGGCAGAAATCATTTGAATATTCGGATTGGGGTTTGTATTTTTTTTTACAGTGGGTTGGGATCGACGACAGTTCTAGCCTGTCATTTCGCAATAATATGCGGACATTTTTTGACAGTGTGATCAAATGCTTTACAATATGTACAATTTTTTGCAAGAATTTGACAATATCAGGAAAAATGTCATGGTTGCCCACAATTATAGCATATAACGTGGCCTCTTCCTCAACCAAATACTCCTCCTGGTTGTTGTCTTTGACCTCTAATGTTCCCACCCCCCCTTTGTGGAGGGTATTTTTGTTGTTGAGGATACTGGCTTGGATGGTATTGTGGTTGAGGATATTGTTGTTGTTGGAACTACATAGGTTGATACTGATATTGCGCTCTCTCAGCTTGCATTTGTTCCTCATTCCTCATTAGGTAGGTATCCATCCTTTTCTCCTAGATCAGCTGGAAGGCTCTGCAATCCTTTTCATCATGCCCTACCGATATACAAAACTTACAATACATACTAGCGGGTGCACTTACAATATTTTTCAAGTACATAAATTCCTTGGACTTGTGGCCTTTAGTCTAGCATACTCTGCACCAAGGCATTCATTGGGTTTTTAATGGGTTTAGCGCACCTATTGCGACATAACTCATTAGTGTCCGGAAATTATCCTTATGGCCTCCATCTGTTCTACACCCGGTACACCATATTTCTTCCTAAACTTCTTTGCCTCTTTTGATGTCCTAGAGCTGCACCATAAGATTGGCCAGTTGCGACTGAATTTGCATCATGCTCGAGCTAGTGTCTCCAACTGGAAAGGCTTCTAACTTCATGGCTATATCTAGAGCCTCTGTCTACGACACAAGTCTCTATTGCATCAACGATGTTTGGATGTGTGGCTGCAAGGTGGCAATGAACCATTCCTTTTGTTGCACATTTGAAATTTGAAAACTAACCTTGGCCATTAACGTCTTAAATATCTGGTCAAAATGCCAAACACACTTTGTCAGTAGCTGCTTGATCTCAGTGATGCATTGTGACTCGGACTTTGGTTTCTTAAATTCATCAATTAACTCGAGAATAATTTCATAGAGTGTCTTTGGGACCACTCCCACTGGTACTATGGAGAACTTCATATACCAATCTAGCGCAAGACCTCGTAAAGTCGTAATCATCTGCGCTTTTTTGATGTTCTTGTCCTATATCTTTCATACAGTCCAGACGGTGTCACATAGAAACCAATGTTTTTTCTGGTTCTTCCATCCCATTCCCATTGAATATTGGGAGCTTAATGTCAGTTCCATCCATTGGGTTGATCGGTACTATATTAACTGGTGGTACAGTAGGAACAAAATGTGGACTAGTCAAACTTCCTTTTCCGTTATTTTTAGCATTATTACTACTCATATTTACAGAAATACTTTGATATGGTTCTTGTGTTCTTACCTATGGTGTCGTCGATGAGTTGAGTACACGTTCTAGGTCTGAAGCTTTAGTTGAATCCTCAAATTCTTCGTCTCCTTCTGATATTGGCTAGTGATCCTATTACTTGTCACACGAGCCTTCGTCTAGGTACAATGTAAAATCATATCCTTCCTCTTCTTGGTCTGTTTTGCAACTGCCTCATCCGAACAAACTGTTTTTCCTTTTGTCGGACCTGAATCTCCTTCGATTTCTTGAAAATCTAGATTCTAGTTCAGTTCTACCTTCTCCTAGGAACATCTCACTTCATGGTTCTATTGAGACAGATCCAC
This sequence comes from Pseudotsuga menziesii, assembly GCA_001517045.1. Lineage (NCBI taxonomy): Eukaryota > Viridiplantae > Streptophyta > Pinopsida > Pinales > Pinaceae > Pseudotsuga > Pseudotsuga menziesii. The sequence continues at coordinate 258,946 of LPNX011138658.1, forward strand.
CCTTTTCTTTTCAATCTATCATTTGTAGAATACCCTTTTCACATATGAACATTTTCATCCACGTCTTCCAAGATGAAAGATATCGACTGCATAGCCCTTGGAAAAAATTTCTCTTAGCCTCACTACATGAGGTTATCATGTCAATGATGAACTCAACGATATATCCATCTATGATAATATCTACCCAAAAGTTCACATCCCTTGATATAGGGTTGTTGAGTCTTTTCATCCACTCAATCAAGAATGGACTCCACTCTGTCGGTTCCCCTCCTTGGAAATTATTTTTTTGGGTTGTCGACTTAGACAACCATTCATACAACAGAGCAGGAAACTTCGAAAAAATAAATCTCGTGACTGTCCAAATAAATGTACCATTCTTTGCAAACTCTAGCTCTTTTGCATCCACCCATATTTGGATCTTCGATTTCGTGGGATGCCAAAACATGTCCCTCACCAAACACTTTTACGGTTATTGCAATGAAACCTTTTGTTGGACTTTTCCCCCTACGACCTAGGTTCAGTCCCCTCTCTCTAGTTAGTGCAACAAAGCCCAAGATATTGGCGCGATGGAGCAGAGCCCAGCCGATAGCACCTGTGACACAGATTTCGTCTCACCTGATATATCTCAGTTATTATGGGTACCTGCCATAACCATGTTTCTGTAGTTTGTGCAAGAGGGTGTTTAAGTCCTTGGCCCTATGTCAAGTTTCCAACGAAGACCGGGAAGGTGATTTGGTGGTTTGTACTTTAGATATCAATATTGCAGTATTACTCACCCTTATTTATGAAATCCTAAGCAAAGTCACATCAAGCAGACATCACAAACGTAGTCATTACTTGAAATACAACATTCATATAGTTATCTCTTTAAATCACAATAATCAATCAATCATTTAACACAGTAAATATGCACTTGTCTAAGATAGTCAACATTCACACATATACACTGCATGTAACGTGGAAACCCATCCGGGAAAAAACCACAAGGTGCTCTTCATTTGGCATTGGCATGAGAAAATGGATCCACCTTTTGTCTGTACATAAAGCTACAGAATCTATTCAATATCTTCTCTTCTATCTCAATAGACTTATTTTCCCTCTCATGCTCTATGTTCTTCTTTATCTTTATCACTCTACTCTACTCATGTTATATTTTTATCATTTAATCAATATGATCTAGGATCTTATCTGAAAGACTAACATGCACAGTGATAATCACAAGAGACAAGAGACACAAAGAATTTTCCTCAGGGACACCATAAAGGAGAAAACCCTGCAACTTCCTCAGAGATAGAATGAGCACCAATAGAAAAAGTAAAACACAAAAACACAAAGATGATCTCTGCTAGTTTTTCTCTCTCTCACTTGTGCGAGCTCCTCCTCTCTCACTAATGCGCTACAGTTGAGTGAGTGTGGGTTACAAATAGAGAGTCTCACTCTCTATTTATAATTGTTTTCCACTTGACTTTTACTCTTATAGGGTCGACCTCAATAGGAGAGTCGAATAACCCTAATACCACTCAAATGTGGGGATCATTTCCCTGACTTACAATGGAGCATTAACCTCAATGACTTTACATGAATTTATTATATCAATGACTCTCCCGATTGGAGGAATAAACATCTCTGTTGAGGTACAATTAAATACAATAAGAAATATACAAGTGAATACATTCCAAAGTTACAAATACATCAACACTCCCTCTTAACTAGGAAGTTATTCTCTTGACACAGTTCATCAGCACAATTCTTCATCACTGGATCATCATCAAAGCTCCTGCCGCTATCTCTAGCAAATGGTGATATCTCTCAAATTTGCTTGTCATGGGAAGTTCTACAGATCCAACCCTTTTTCATGTTGGATGTAGGTCTCAACACTTATATCCGACCATGGGATGCCCATATGCCACCATGTCGGAAAGGACCAATGCTTACATTTGACCATGGAAGGCCCAGCCTGTCACCATGTCAGAAAGGCCCAACACTTAAATCCACTGGCATGGTAGGACACACCATCTACCATCCAAGAAAAGGCTCTGCACTTACATCCACTGGCATGGTAGGACACACCATCTATCATCAGGGGAAAGTATTTGCACTTACATCCACCGGCATGCTAGGACACACCATCTACCATCTGGGGAAAGGCTTTGCACTTAAATCCATTGGCATGGTAAGACACACCATCTACCTTTCAGGGAAAGGATCTGCACTTACATCCACCGACATGGTAGGACACACCATCTACCATCTGGGGAAATTCTCTACACTTACATCCACCGGAATGGTAGGACACACCATCTACCATTCAAGGAAAGACTCTACACTTACATCCACCGGCATGGTAGGACACACCATCTACCATCCAGGGAAAGGCTCTACACTTACATCCATTGGCATGGTAGGACACACCATCTACCATTCGGGGAAAGAATCTACACTTACATCCACCAAGATTGTAGGACACACCATCTACCATCTGGGGAAAGGCTCTACGCTTACAACTGACCATGGGAGGCCCAGCCTGCCACCATGTTAGAAATGCTCAGCACTTAGAACCGACCATGGGAGGCCTAGCCTACCACCATGTAGGAAAGGCTCATGGACTCATCACTTCCCCTTGGAAATAACCTCGATTTGGAGAACACCAAGCTTCTCTCTCTAAAGTATTCAAACTTCACTCTGGCCATTTCTAGCATAGAATCACATCAAGGTTGATTACGTCCAAGCATAAACGGTGAGCTTTGCCAATATTAATTACATCCGAGGACAACCAACAGGACTGATTATGTCTGAGAAACCTACGAGCTTCGCCAGGATTTTATTCTTAGACAACCTATCTCACCGGCTATGCTATAACTCATCACTCCCTCTTTCAAGAGATATCGATCTGGATCACATACTAGAGCTTCATTGCTCCTCTCTACATCATACAAAAATGCAAGTCATATCAATCAAATAAAATAGTAGTTTTCAAAAGAAACATGCTACCTCCCAAATAGCCGAACAAGTGGCAACATATTTTTCCTCAATTGTACTCAGTGCCATGCAAGACTCCATCCTGCCAAACCAGTAGCCAATACTGGATCTCAAGCTGAAGAAGCATTCCAAGTTTCTCTTCTTCTCATTGGCGCTACCAGTTTGAATAAACATAACCATGTAGGTTAGTCTTCTGATTCATATCATACTTGAGCCCACACTCAACTGTACCCTTCAGGTACCTCACTGTTTACTTTGCAACTAGGTGAGAATTTCTTGGATCCATCAAGAACTGGCTCAATGTGTTCACATCAAAGAAAATATCTAGTCTCTTATTCGTCAGGTACATCAATGACCCAATAATCTGATGATACATCGTAGAATCAACCAACTCTGATGAAGCGTCACTCAATAGATTCAGGTTTGATGCCATAAGTGTGGTCATGGCATTGCAATCCATCATCCTAAACCTCTTCAGGATCTCCACTGCATACTTCCTTTGTCCAAGGGATATTCCATCTGCATTCTGACACACCTCCATGCCTAGAAAGAAGTGGATCATATCCAATTCCTTCGTCTCGAACTCAACAACAAGTCTCCTTCTTGCAACTTTAATGAGTTCCTTTTTCCCTGTCAGGAACAATTCATCGACATATAATAGGTGCATAACTGGTCCTCCTCCTTTAGTTTTGAAGTAAAGGTTGGAATCTTATTTACTCTCAGTAAATCCTAGATACATCATTAATCTTTCCATCCCATCATATCATGTCAAACCTTAGGATATTCTACAGTCACTCCCTCTGAAGCGGAGCATCATTCTCCCTCTACCTTTTTCACTCTATGCATTGAAACATTCTATACTGGAGTGACAAGTAGCTTTGTCTGCTACTAATATTCTATGTATCCGTCTAGGGTCACTGGATACCAATATCCTCTATCTTGAACCTTTTCAAAAATTCTTCTCTCACCCATCTGCGATCTTGTCATCCTCTATAGGATTTCATCTTCAAACTTGTAGAAAAGGTTAAGATCTTCATCACTCTATGGTATCTTCAAGATCCTCATGTATTTGTTATCCCATGGGTGCCTTCTAAGCTCATACAAGGCCTTCTTTAATTTGCACACATGAGTCCTCCTGTCATGTGTCTTAACTTCCAGTGGTTGCAAATGTCTCTTCATATTATATGCCTTCTTTTTGTGAGAAGCCTCGTGCTACAAATATTTCCTCGTATCCCATGATGTTTCCATCTACTGCATGTTGGATTTTGTGGATCCATATGGAAGATACTATGAACTTCCCTTCAGGTCTTGTACCGCATCCTAAACATCATTCCTCTTGAACTGGTACTCTCCTTCCCTTTATCCTTGGCTACTTATTCATAGATGGAAGGCTATGCATCAATGATGTCACTTAACAATGTCACATAACTAGAGTGTGTCTAAGGCCTCTTGAAGTCTCGTCATACTATTCTTCATTTTGGATTATTTCTTGAACTGTCGTCACTTGTTCTTCAGAACAAGTATCATCCTTGTTTTCTTGTAGCAATATTTCCTACAAGTCAAATGCACTAGTCATATGGTTAGACACATTTCATAAGGCATATTCATAATGGAAAATTAGTATGCATAAAGATATAGTCATGCAACTATTTTAGCCAATACAACATTCATCCATATCTCACAGAAACTTTCTAGATGCCTTCCATATCTACCATGACATCATTGAGATTGTGCACTAATCCAATATGTCGGCAAAGAGGTTTCATTATATATAAGTAGCAATGGAGTGTTGTATAGCACCATGGGCTAGTTACCCATCACATGCAAATTAGTAGTATACTATTCATTATTCTATCATGCATAATACATTTCACAACTAAACAATGTCATATAAACAACTGGATATGTACGAAAAGACAATTTAAATACTTATCTTTATTTGTTTTGTGGGTAGACTACTTCTTGAGCCTTTAGCTTCATCATCTTTTTTTTTCATGACATCATAATTTCTTATCCAAATGATAACATGGATAAGAGGTTCTTCAAGAATTGAGTCCTTCACATTCCTCATCACTTGAGCGATCTTCTTTGAATCGTGAGAGCTTGATCTTCAGTTGCTCCCATCTTCTCTTCTATTATTATGAGTCAATATTATTCTTGTGTGCACTCTTCCTAGATTCTGCTGAAGGTAATCACTATATTCTGGAACACATTTCTCAAATGAATGAATCTCATGATCCTAGGAGGACATTGAAGGTGGTTATAACAATCATTATTATTCTTCTTCGATTGCTTCATCATTGAATCAAAAAATTCCTATTGGTGTCTTCAAGGATGACACGTGAGGGATGAGATGATATTTAATATAATATGTAATGATTCTCTTGGCTCTAGCCTTAGCCTCATCTCCCTCTAGATCTTATAACTTCCTTACGATTTGAGGTGTCCGTCCTAGTTCTGGAGTTGGCTGATCTAGGGCTTGTCAGAGAACCATAATTTTCAAAAATTAGAATCGTCCATATATTATTGGATAGAAATATGTGCCTCCTCAAGGAAAGATGAGAAGCATACTCATTTTCCCAAAACTGTGATCAGAACTGCAAAATATCTGATGCCCTAGTTTTCTTCAATTTCTTCTGCAGAATTTCTTGATATTGTTTCTACAGTATCTCCAAAATTACTACTCCTCTGTTTCTAAAAATTCACATTGAGGTATCCTCGTCTATCCTCTTTCCAACACTGTAGGTTTTAGCAGAATTTTTTTCACCAATTGGGACTTAAGAGAGTTTTCCCAAGGTGACGTATTTCATGACTGTTTGGCATAGCGAACTTGTACAGACTACCACGTGTCACTGGTTCACCTTTGAGGTCTGAAACTTTTACCACGGAAATTATATTCTATGACCTATATGGAAAATCTTGCAAAATTTCATTTGGACCTTTTTATCCCACGATATATACATTATCCTAAGGTGTCATGTTTAGGGATGAATCCTGGGATAGGTTGGAACACTAATTTGGAGGAATTGTATATCCCAGAATACAACAAATATGAGGCTGAAACTTTTACACATGGTACATCATGAATTTATATTCATCCTATAAAAATTTTGTCTCATGATCCTTCTCCAATCTCTATATATAGTGAATGTACCAAAACTACTAGTTTTAGTATTTTAGGTTTTTCAGGCATGAAACCCTAATTTCCATTATTTGCCATTGCAGTTGTATTTCAGCTATACAGTGAAAATTCCCTGATTCATATTTTAATGAGAAACTCAAATGAAAATACAATGTATTTAGATCTTACCAATTTGAGATTCTTTAACTGGATCTGGAGCTGATGTTTTGCAGTGTTGATTATCTAGTCTGGGGTCAAATTAGGGTTTGACTTTCCTGACATTTTACCCAACCAAAAACTTCGATATTAGTCTCTAAATTTAAATTTTTAGGAGGAGATCAATCCTATGCTGGGCTCACTCAAAAATTCTTCTTCTATGAAAAACACTAATTTCCCCCAGTAGTGACAGGTCAAAAACTGAAAATGCTCGAAATCAAATTCTGCTTCGACAAAAAGATGTGCTCTTCAATGGAGAGTCAGGGTAGCCTCCTTTTGCTGATGATCTATAGAGAGAAACCCAAAAAGGAATACACCCTAGATTCTGTAGCTACATAGTGTCTTCTTCTAAAGTTAGCTCTGATACCATGTTAGATTTTTATCATTTAATCAATATGATCTAGGATCTTATCTGAAATATTAACATGCAAAACAATAATCACAAAAGACAAGAGACACAAATAAATTTCCTTAGGGAAACTATAAATGATAAAACCTTGCAACTTTCTGAGAGATAGAATGAGCACCAATAGAAAAATTAAAATCCAAGTACACAAAGATGATCTCTGACAGTTATTCTCTCTCTCACTTGTGTGAGATCCTCCTCTCTCACTCATGCGCTACAGTTGAGTGAGTGTGTGTTACAAATAAAGAGTCTCACTCTCTATGTATACTTGTTTTCCACTTGAATTTTACTCTTATAGGGTCAACCTCACTAGGAGAGTCTAATAACCCTAATACCACTCAACTGTGGGGACTATTGCCTCGACTTACAATAGAGGGTTAACCTCAATGAATTTACATAAATTTATTATATTAATGACTCTCCCGATTGGAGGAATAAACATCTCCATCGAGGTACAATAAAATACAATAAGAAATATACAAGTGAATACATTCCGAAGTTACAAATACATCAACAACTCCTACTCAGTGATCCATACACAGCCTAGATCGACTCGACCTTCTCTATCTGTCTGTGCACTCAGCTACAAATCCACTACTCTGATGCACTCAGCGATCTAGACTTACCTTCCCAAAACTGTTGTATCCTCTACTCAGCTCAAAAAGTGTCTAAAGAAGAACTAGCCAATAGGATAATTGATTGACCGACTAACCCATGTACAGCTTGGGTTTCTCCTTTTATAGCCTTATTATAGACTCCATATGTTCCCATACATTCTTGTTACATACCCAATCATGACTTGATACAGACTCTAACAGACTCAGCTACACCCGCTATCTTAGCTTGACTTACTATCTTCAACCCACAGGATTTCTTTCTTATTCTAGCAAAATATGACCAAAGAAGCGTTATTAGCCTGACTTACAAAAATTCCTTTATGCGTGTGTTTTTTGTCGGCTCCAGTCGATCTCATACCCACTATCACTAAGGGTTGTTTATTCTCTAAATCATTCCTTACTATCACTTTATGGTCGTTACCTAATTTGCATGCCTGCTTCCGCAAATATTCTACCATGTCATCATATCTCTTGCTCTGTCCTTCCATCGTAGCTTACAAAACTAACGCAGCTTCCTTGTCCCGCGCATTCTCTTTTCTTTTCTCCTTTTATTCCTTCTTCCATCACAGCATCCTTCCATTTTCCCTTGATGTTTTTTCCTCTGTCGCATCTCCTTATTCTTATTCCTTATACTCTTTTTCTCCTACTTAGACAGAATTATATATGAATTATTCCCTTCTATCCTGGGCCCAACAGTATCGACCACTTCTACATGTATAATCCCTTAAATGGAATATAGGACATATGTTGTAATCTAACAGATCACAGAAGGTTACCAATAATACACATGGAATCATATAGACATATCAGAAAGAAGGGACAGGAACATAAATAAGAGAGTAACAGATTATATTATAACATGAGGGTCCATACATATACAAAACTGAACTGAGTTCTCATCTAGCTCAACAGCCTAATATATATGATTTACAAATAGTTACATATACTAACTGTCGATTTGGTCAGCCGAAACAACCTTATGCGGCCAACCTAATCTCTAATTAGTCGGTTATTCGACTAGTCATCTCACCGACTAGCTCCTCCAACATCTCCCCGAGGAACAAAATCTTTCTTCGTCCCAAAGAAATAGAGGAGGTATTTCAACAATGTACTATCTAAGGTAGTTGCTTCTGGTATTGTTTGTCTTCATGGACTGTGTAGTCGGATGGTTTGTCGTTTATGCACGCATATTTCCACAATTTCTTCTATTGTAACGGCCATTTGGTGTTGAAATTATGTCCAACTCTGTAATACTTTCTGGATGTCGATAGTCAATGTTGTGATGCTTGACAGAGTTGACATATTTTCATGGATGGAGAGCTCTGCAATGCTTTCCATGTCCGGTCCCATGAATTGAGATTTTTCTTCTACGGCATCTAGTAGTCTGTTCATTTGTGGGCAAATTGTATCTAGTTTTTCGAGGCTTGGTAGTGCTTGTTGTATCTACTAGTGTGCTTGTCTCTCCGATTTCTATAGTTTGGTCGTTTCCAATACAATCTTCTCCTGTAATTTATTCCTCATTGTTTCTTCCATTCCTCATCTCTTCTCTAATCCTTGGATCTGCTCATGAGTCTTACGAGTCTGCTGAAATACTTGTTCGTAATAGGTAGTCCAATCATGAAGTACTTCATATGTGATGATAGATTCCTCTAAATGGGCTTGTAATACTTTGTGAGACTCTAAGAATGTTGTATATTGTTGTCTGAGTAGTCTGGATGCTTCATCTATTTGATCTTCTTTTCTGTTTTGTAGATGTGATTGTAGAGTTGACACCATGCTTTCAAATAGTTGATATGCTTTTTCGAGCAGCTTGTTGGTGTCGGCTTCCCTCGGTCCCAGTATTACTGTTTGAACTAATTTTATCCATATTGATAGAAACTCAACTCGTTCATTCTTACTATCATCATGCTACTGTCGTCTAGTCTGGATTCTTGTTTTTACCTTGGTGGCCAAGGTTTGTAAGAGTTGTCCCAACTCTCTGTCTCTTATCTTTGTTGTGTCGACTGCAGTAGTCGATCCAAGTTGGATAAGGTGGATCACTATATCGTTGTCGGCCTTAATTCTTTGTGGTGTTATTTCTTATTTTTGTCTCTTTTTCTTCTGTTTTTATGTTGTTCTGTCTACTATTGTGTCTGTGCATCTACAAGTGGTAGATTCCCCTGTGGTTGATTTTCTAGTTGCTGATATTTAGTGGTCGGTAGGATTTTTGGTTGACTTTCTTGGGTGGAACCTGTAGCTCAGTGTGTATCTGGGGGATTTGAAACAGATGTTTCAAGGTTTGAAAAAGGTTCTGTATTGGGAAGTGGTGGTGGAGATGGTGAATGATCTAGTGTAATGGGGAGATTGCCAGTCCATGTTGGGTCTTTGACTTCTGGTGGTGAATTGTCTATGTCATCAAAAAATAGGTTTTCGATCACCTGGTTGATATCTTCCAGGTTATCTTCTTCCGCATCTCTTTCTGGTTCATTGGTGGGTGGTTGGTGTGAGATGTTGAAATGGATAATGGATGAGGTGTGGCTTGCTACAATTTGAGATGTGTTTTCGGGGTTCCTCAAAAATGTGGATTTGATAATTCCCACAGACCTTGGTTTCTGGGGTATTTGGCTAATTTGTTGAGAGAGGACTTGGTGTGATGCACTAGATTCAATTAGCGGGAATTTGGTGGTAATTCTCTGAACAGAGGTGAGTAGTTCGGGTAATTTTCCAATGTATGCCTGGGAATCACCGTCCTGGTCGAACCGTTCTTTCAGTGTCTCCAGCATAGCATTCTAACAAATGTCGACTGGTCTTATGGTGGTTATCTATGGGGTGTCGTCTTGTATGATTTGGGATGGGGATGGAGGTGGAGGTGTAGAAATTAAATCAACAATGTTCTCATCAACTGAAGTGGTTGCAGTTTTTACCTTTTTCGGTCTCCCTTGCTTTGCCCCTACGTCGACGAACCGTTTGAATTGTGTTTCGACCGACACTTTCTCTGTTGTTGCGTCTTCTATGATGTCGACAGCAGTAGCCAATAGTTCTTCTTCATCTTTTGACTCAGATAGGAGAATCCTAAGTTTCCCCTTCCCTTTTTCTTGAATTGCCTTCTTTTTCCTTGAGGCTGCTATTTCCTTTGCTATTTTCTTTAAGTTTTCTTTTTTCATTTCATATTCTGGATTATTTGAGTCGATGTCTTCTTCTATATGCTCTTCTCCTTCTTCCTGTCGATGAGCCAGAATGATACTTTTTTCTATCGGTTTGGCTACCTGATGTTCAGTCAGTGAGCTTCCTGTTTGGATAGGTTGTGGGACAATTGTCAATTGAAGTCTGCTGGTGTCCTCTGCCGGAATATCGTCTGACATGAAGGTACTAATATGTAATCAGAGTTCGTAATCCTCCTCTTTTTATTGATCGGTTAATGGTTCTTCAATTGGTTGATTTATTTCTTTGGCTTTTGCTGGTATTGATAGATTTGTATTGGACTATCGAGCTAGTTCTCTGAAAATCTCTTCGACTGTTGGGTAGTAGTCGAGAGGTTTTGCTGCTGCCTTTACTCCCTGCATGTACTACACTGCTATGTGGTTGAACTCAAGTTGAATATGTGTTATTTTTTGTAGACTTATTCAGATGTTTTGAGGCACCCTCCATCTAGTTGTCTGGAGCTTCAGGTTTTGGAACCAATTTTCCAGCATTACTTTACCATTTGCCAATTCTTTCAATGTTCCATTCTGTGAAAATGGCTTGAACCTCCAAATGTGGTGCTTGTGTGGTTCTAGGAACTGCTTGTCCCCAACTGGGCACAAGTGGTGCATTGCTATCCAGAGTATCAGATATGGGAACCTTATAATCCCGGCTGACTCCTGACATTCTCACATATAGTCTTGAGCATGTCGGCAACATGTTGATTCCAATGATAATTTTTCCCTGTGCATGCTATTGTGTCGACTGCTTCCAGCATGTCTAGTTTCAGATCACGCACTCAACCTGTAGGAGTGAGTCCTGTTGCTATGATTTTGGCCACGATTTGTGACATTCGGGCTTGTATTTGACTGCTCATTAGCCCTTTTGAGTTCTTCCCTGTTGGTGTTCTAGTCATTCGTTCTACTAGTCCTTCTTTTATACCAATAGGGACAAGGTCGCCCTGATTTGATAGACCGATAAGTTTGTATATAACTTCACTAGAAATTTCTACCGATTGGTCAAAGTAAAATTTTCCATTGTGATACCTACTAATGATAAATTTTACTATTGTTTCTTTTGTTCCTCCAAATCTTGCCATGAACGGTGTGTTCATGTAACTCATGATGGTGTCATGGCTTATCTTCTCTGCTTCTGGTGTTATTTTCTTTTCCATATAATCCCATTCTTTGATTTATGCCCAGGTTTTTGCTCATGAGGTTTCCTGTACCTTGGCATTTTTTATATTTCTTAATCTTCTCATAAGTAGGGTTTCGGTGGATTGTAGTTCTTTTGTTTTTGTAGCTGCATCTCTGGTTTGCTTTAAGGCCATCTGGTCGGTCTCATGGTCAGATTTTCTTACAGGGTTTCGACTCTCAGATTTATGGATACTTGGTTGCTCTATTTCTTTGAAATACGGTAAATAATCTTTTTCTAGCCCGATATTTATAGGTCGAGCGGGTGACATTTCTATCGATTGATGTATTAATGGTGGAAGTGATGGTCCAGCACAGTCTATCGAGTTTGCATTAAATGCAATTTTATTTTGACACTCCTTCTGACCATAGTCATGAAGGCGTGATTTGACCGTCAGGGTCGTCGGTCGATGTTGATCATGTGTGCGATTGATGGCGATATGTCGATGGGGTTCATGCTAATTTTCGAAGTGATGGTTATTATATCTTTCAAAGTTTCCTATCATTTTGTTTTGTTGTTTTTTATATTTTTAGATTTTTATAGGTTTTTCTTACAGTTATGGTCGATATATGTATGTCTTTTTTTTTAACTTGTTTAATTTTTGTACCATTTTAATCGGGCACCATTAACAAGTTTCCGAAATATTATTCCTTGTAGTGTCCTTAGTTGGACTAATCCGTTGGCATGAATTTCTTCAACAACGTAGGGTCCCATCCATTCTGTGTGTAACTTTTTGGGTTTTTCTTTTACTCGACTATTGTATAGTAAGGCGAGGTCCCCTACCGACAGATTTTTGTTTTTGATATTACGATCGTGTCAGGCCTTCTACTGTTGTTTATGAATTTCTTGATGTTGTAAGCAAGCAGTAGGTGTTCTTCTAGATTGTTTAGTTGCATAAGTCGATCCTTCCTTCCTTCTTTGACATCGACATGTAAGATATCTACTATGGTTGGTGTTTGCTGTCAGAAATGTAGTGGAACGACTGCTTCTTGGCCATAGACTAGTCGAAATGGTGTTTGGTCGGTCGAATGTTTGTATGTTGTTATGTAATCCCATGGTGTAAAGGTTTGTTTACAAGGTATTTCAATTCTTGGTGATCAATATAGAAGATGAAAGGGTTGGCTAGTAGGTAATGTCGGTACTTCTGTAGTGCAAAGACCATTCCTAATGCTTCTCTCTCTTTTGTCGAAGACTTTCTTTCTGCCTTGTTTAGTTTTCTGATGCTATAAACTATAGGGTAATCCATTCCATCATCCCCTGGTTGTGTTAATATCATGCCTATTGCTAGGCCTGATGTGTCAATATGTACGTGAAATTTGGTCGACCAATTCAGGAACCTGAGGATAGGTGCCTCTACTAGTTTCCTTTTTAGTGTTTCAAATGATATGTTACATTCATCTGTCCATTCGAACTCCTGATCTTCTCTTAATAGTTCTTCTAGTGGATAGGTCATATCTGAGTAGTATCTCATAAATTTTCTGTAATATCCTGTGTGTCCAAATAGTACGCTAAATTGTTTTGGGTTCACTAGTGGTTTTAAGTCGACGATAATTTTTATCTTTGCAAAGTCGACCTTGATGCCTACTTTGCATACAATGTGCCCTAATAGTATCCATATAGAAGTTAGGAATTTTCATTTCCTTATGTTCAGAGATTGATGGATTTGTCGGAATCGTTCCAACATGAGCCATAGCCATTTGCAGTGATCTTTTAGCATAGAGTATATCATCCAATCATCAAAATATATTGCCATTGTTTTGTAGATATATTCTTGAAATGTTTTGATCACAATTCTTGAAAATACTGCATGGGCATTTTTTAGACCAAAAGGGATAACTATGTAGGCGAATGAGCCAAATTCACATACGAATGTTGTTTTTTTCTAGTCTTCTTTAGCTATCGGTACTTGGTTGTACCCTGAGAATCTGCCTGTAAATGAGTAGCATTCATGTTCTGCAACTTCATTTAGGATTTCATCTGCATATGGTGTTGGGAATGGGTCTGTTAGGGTGACTTTGTTTAATTCTTTGAAGTTGACCCAGATCCTTAGTTTTTTCGGGTCGTGTTTCTTTGGTTGCACGACCATTGGGCTTGCCCATTCTGATTGATCAATAGGGTAGATAATTCCTGCTCCAAGCATATTGTTGATCTCTTTCTTAACTATCTCTTTGTATTTATGAGCTAATTTGTATGGCCTCTTCTTTACAGGTCGGGCATCAGGTTTAATGTCAATCTTCATCTCACCCATTTCATGTACTAGTCCTTTGAGATCTTTGTAGTCTCAAGCAAATACATCTTGGAATTCTTTCAGTAGGTTTACTATTTTGGTTGTTTCTTCTTCGCTCCAGTAATCACCAATTTTTTGCATTTTTGGTCGATCATCATTTGATATGTCAAACTCTTTAGTTTTAACTTTGGCATATAACCATTCAAGTGCTTTAGCTTCATTGATCGGTTGACTCCCTTCTTTGAATTGTGAGAATATAGCAGGAAATTCTACTACATTCATTCATTCGGTATCTACTTTGTCGGCTGTGTCAACTTTAAGTACTGTTCGAATTGGTTTTATTGTTTCTGAATGGTATGATTTCCATCGAAATCTTTTCCCTTCTAGATTTTCATTTTCCATTTGTAGTCTTGTTGACTGTGATATTGTCTTGGTTTGTATGTTATTACATGGTATTTTCGGTCGATCATAGTTTTGTATCAGAGTGTTGTTCCCGGTCGGTTCTATAAATGTTTTTATTTGTTTTGCCGTTTCGACTAACTTTTCATTATGCGGTAAAAAACTGAAGTCTTTAATGAAGTTCTTTCTAAGTTCGTGCCATTGAAATGTTTCACCTCGTGCTTCATCCATTTTATACCATTTGTTTGGTAAGTCGTCTAGCGTCGAGGGAAATAGGTGTGGCCATATACGTTCGTCTTTATACCCAAGTCTTCTCCGAGTCTCTTTCGCATGTTCTTATGTGTTCCTCTGTGTCTTTCCCTTGGATGAACAAAGATATTTGCACCTATTTGGTTAGTTTCTTTCCTCTGAATCTTTCTATGAAGTAATTCGAATTTGTTTTCCATGTCTACAATCTTGATTGATGGGTATCCCACCATCATGCAGCTTGTCCTGTAAAGGTTTCTACTAAGCTTTGTAGTCATCCATGTTCACCTATGTTTTTAGATACTTGTTCTATATGCATAACTGGGGATTCCCTTTCTTTATACCTTGGGATCTGTCTGATATTTACATTTGTTGGGTTTAATGTAGGATATTCCCTACTTTTCTTTTCAAATATTTTGTGATAACGGAGACTGAAAAGCATTGTTGGACTGGTTTCTTCTCTACTGCATGAATGGTCCAACACCCTCTTTCTTGGGTTTCGTAGTTTTCGACTTCCCAATCATATAATTCTGCCTCAGAGTTGTATCGTACTGAATCTTGATTGCCTAAGTGAAGCTCTCCATAGATATTGGGTTCTATGTAGTCTTTATTATTTTTTATTTGATATAGTTGTCGGATGTCAACTTCTTCATCAATAGGCTCTGTCCAAGGTTCTAATCCTTGGGATGGGTGAATAGGTACTATGAATTTTTGTCCATTCCCTTTTAGTTTTATCCTTTCTTTATCTAGGGATATTGATGCTTTCATTTTTCTTCGCCAAGGTTGACCTACTAAAGCTGGGAAGGAGTTGGATCCTTCCGTAGGGTCAATAATTTCAAGGTCAACTTTGGTCGATATTCCTTCAATTGTCATATCGACATTTCTCCAAACTCCAATAGGTTCGATCAGACCTTGGTCGACTAACTTGAGGTATATTCCTGACTCATATAGTCGAGGTCTACCCAACTATTCCCAAGTGTCATGAGTCATAATATTTACTTGTGAACCGAAGTCGAGTACAACTTGTCGAACATGGTATCCTTCGATTTCTAGGTCGACAAGTGGGTCAGCGTCACTCTTGTCTTTTTGGTTTAGACTGCATATGTGTTTTGTTTTTTTTTTTGTATTATTATTATGCTTCATATTATACAATAAGTCAATGAATTGAGATACCACTTTATCATTTTGTACTAAACGTATTAGTTCTTTAACTGTGTTTTGTCGACTGTCATCAGCTTCTTCCTGTCTAGCAAATTCTTTAAATATATTCATTGCGTCATTATATAATTGTTTTTGTTTAGCCGGGTTAGGATAATCGTTCTTTTCTTTTATTTTACTTATATGTGAATTATCATTCCCAATTTTTTTCCCTTGTTGGGTTACTATATGCAGGTTCTTTGTATTGATTACATCATATTTTTGAACACAAAACAAGACATTAACATTTTTCTTTTTAATGATTTTTTCAAGCATGGTAGGACAATATTCTAATGAGTGATCGCCTACACCACAGCTAGTACAAAACTTTAAGTCGGTTCTCTCCTTGTATGGGTAGTCTTCATATCGATGACCTTCTTTGTAGCATGTAAAGCACTGGATAGGTCGACGTGATCGATTTTCATAATTTTCGGAAAATCGTATTCGACCTCAATATCCTCCATGACAGTTATCGAACCGGCGCTCATATCGATGGCCTTCATATATTTGATTATTTGGCTCATTTTTATCATTGCTTCATTGGTTGTTATCGTTATTCTGCACAACTGCGTTCGTCTGGTAGACTGCTTGCTAGTTTTGTTGGTTCCTTAAATTTAGGTGGCAGTCAGCCATTGCGTGACTTTTTACTTCATAGATTGCACACCAAGATGCTTTGCCATTTTTCATGTTATAAGGGAAATATTTCGTTGTGTGTTCTCCATGTTCTTGGCAAATGTCACAGAAGCATTTTGTCTGAATAAATCGAACATCATGTCGACTTATATCTTGCCGACAGTTATCTTTAGTGTGTCCGGCCGTCGAGCATTTTGTGCACCAAACATCTTGATTCTTGAGGTTCAGCTCTTTCAATGATTTCTGCATGATTTCTAGTTGTTCTTCCAGTCTAGTATCCATGGGATATTCT
This sequence comes from Pseudotsuga menziesii, assembly GCA_001517045.1. Taxonomy (NCBI): domain Eukaryota; kingdom Viridiplantae; phylum Streptophyta; class Pinopsida; order Pinales; family Pinaceae; genus Pseudotsuga; species Pseudotsuga menziesii. The sequence goes on from LPNX011138658.1 coordinate 275,632, forward strand.
GGGAAATCTTCGTCCATCTCTACTTGCAGAACTTTGGTAAGCGCATATTCATACATTTTAAACATCTCCAAACTTATGTGCTGCTAGATTTTTTGTGATAGAAATACAAGAAACCACTAAATGAATAGTTGTTCATCAATTACATAGTCTAGTTGGTTGAGGAGGTCTTTCCATCATTTGTCATATTCCCGGATAGACTCTATTGGCTTTTGAGAAGTTGTTTTCATTTTTTTGGCTACCAGAAGTTTTGCATCTGGACTTTTCAAGAAAGACAAGAATTGTGCTTTAATTTTTTCTTTAGATGCTTGGGGAGTTCTCTCTATATAGTTCATGTACCACGTTAGTTCCCTTTTCCTCAAGGCACTGACGAACTATGCCATCTATCGTTCTTCAACCGTAACTTGGTTTTCCTCCCATATTGACTCACAGATGAACCAATGTCATCTAGGATCTTCGTCACCCTCGTATAGAGGGTTATGTGCTGATACGTGGCCCATTTCGATATCATTGTCGCTGAGTCCTCCAGGAGGCGGTGGTGGTGGGGGTAGTGGGATGTTTTTTTGTCTTGTTGTGCAAAGCTATTGTCGACAGAACTTTCATTCTCATCGATCATTTTGTTTGTCGTTTCTTCTCCAATAAGCAGTCGGTTCGGGTCGACTTCTCCTGTCGATGTCCAATTGCACTGATTTGTCTACAAGTCTGACCATTCTGTATTTTTCAAAGCTATGTTTGGCAGGGGGGGTTCTCCTTCATGTGTCAAGTAAAGTAAGGGGATACTTCGGTTGGAATGGTACACCTAAAGTGTTACCCAATTTCCTTCCTTTGGTCGACGGATCACTAGATGATTATCATCGTTTACCTCGTTGTCTAGTCGGATCCATATACCAAACTCACCAGCTCTTAGTCTCGGGTCTTCTTCGACAATGGCTTGTATCCTAGTACTCAGATTCATTGGAGACAGAGGTCTAATCTCCTAGGGAATTTCTATTTGGAGAGCTTCACGCTACTCTATCCATAAGTATTCTTCCATGGGTGATTCTTCTTCATCCACGCCTTCTTCCTATTGGTCATGACCCGACTCTGGCGGATTTCTTTCCTAGTCTGTCACCCTAGTAGTCATCCCTCTTTGTAGTGCTATGGCATGTTCTCTTCTCTCTTCCCTTCTTTTCAACCTCTTCTCTCTTTCTACTTTCTATAAATCCACCGTACCTTTGTGTGTCACTGTCCGTTCGATTTCCTTTTTAGGTTTACTTTTCATTACTGGTGATGGTATCTTCTTAAGTCGACTAGAATACTCTTCACTTTACCCCGAAATATGCCCAGCTACCCCCCCATAGCCTACCCGACGGTTTAAAAACATTGTATAGTTATTTTTATTTCCTTAGGAAAAACTCCCACTCCCTTTCGACAATCAATTTTTCCCACTTTTTCTATTTCTCCACCCAGTTAGAATTTGGCGGTGGTTCGTGTAATGACAGACAAGGTTCTACTATATGACCCACTCAATTTTCTATCAGGAATTTGAACAACAAGGTCAGTAAGGAGAAAAGGAACTACTCGGTGAGGTCTGTATAAATTCTTTTATGAACGCTTTCAACTGAAGTACTTTCTTCTACGGCTTGTTCCTCATAGAATTTTTCTGTGATCTTTTCAAACCACTCTGACATGTTTGTTCATCCCCCTCGAATCAATTTCTCTAGCATCTCTTGGTCCTTAGTTGCTTCCGGATTTTTCATCCAGAATTTTTTTCAAAAGCTGGTGTACCGATTCTACAAACTTCTCAGGTGTTTCAGTGACGAATTTATCCTTCGCCTGAGCAATGGTTAATATATTTCTCCTTGCGTAGTTCTACAAATAATTTGCTATCATACGCTCCCACCAATTCTTAATCTCCTATTCTGATATCATCTGCTTATAGTCATTACGTTCGTATATGTACTACCGACAATGGAACCAATGTTGTAATCTCACAAATCACAAAAGTTTACCAATAATACACATGGAATCATATATACATATCATACACAAGAGACAGGAACATAGATAAAGGAATAATAGATTATATTGTAACATGAGGGTCCATACATACATAGAACTAAACCGAGTTCTCATCTGGCTCAATAGCCTAATATATATGATTTGAAAATGGTTACATATAACTACCTGTCGGTTTGGTCAACCAACACGACCTTATGCGGCTGACCTAATCTCTAATTAGTCGGCTATTCGACTAGTCGTCTCACTAACTAGCTCCTCCAACAACATCATCTCCCTCCATTGAGTTGATGCATTACCTCCATTTTTCTCCCTCAATCCTGTAGGAACCCCCCCCCCCAATTGTTTGATTAAGTGACCCTCGCCATCCACCCCTTGCATTTTCCATCGCTCAGCAGTAGATCCTCTCCTCACATGGGTGACTATTTTTTTTAACCCTTTGCATTTAGCACACATGTCCTTCACATCCCCTTAGGATTGGGAGTCTGTATAGTTTCACATATTGAGTTGAATATGCATGAATTTCCTCATGTTGTCGCTCATTATCCTTTTCCCCCATACTCCCATCGTTGAGTTATGTTAATCTCTTTTCTTTTTTCTTAAACAATGAAAATATCGTCGAGTGATATTGTTTCTTTCAAAGTCGTTAAAGGACTTGAAAAAAGGAATAATCTAGTCCATTTCAACTAGAATAGTTCTCCACTACACACTTGTATTCTTTTTTTAGGACTTGGATACTAACTTTATGAAAAATACCACCACTAGAGTCTTCTTACTATTTTCAAACTCTCTAAAATTGAAAACACAGATGAGCATTAACTAACCTGGGATCAATAAAACCAACGGGACAGTACCATTTCGAGCATACTTGTATACCTTCTTTGATCTACTTAAACCATGAAGAAGGACCAAACCAATGCTCCTCAACACCATTGTAGATCACATCTATTCCCTTGTGTCGTCAACATCCATAGTCACCTTTTTTCATAGTAATCTATAATTGAGTCACTCTTGGAATCACCCTTGGAGTCACCATTGGATTCCCCCTCCTTCATTCACATCATTTTTCCCTTCTAAGTTTATACCAATGCAGTACCCCCCAGCTATGTTTCCTCCCCTGAGATCAGTTTCATATGCTACCAGGTCTGCCCTATCATCATACTCTAAATAAAGGAATTTTGATTCTCATTACTCATTGACCCTCGTACCTAACTACAATGTCTTTGGTCACCATATTGTTCTATTCATTTTATTATCGTATACCTCGCACGCCTATCAAGAAACTATTATTTCCTTGGTAGTTGCAGGTCTCCCTCTTTCGACGCCATCACATCTATTCTAGAGGATGTACCGAGATGTCCCTAGACCTTAGCCTCACTGCCATCACCAGTGAGTTCCTACAGACCATTTGAAAGAAAAACCTTATTTCCCTTTTAGGTGGTTGTTTCTCATGTGTTTGACATCAAATCCTTACTGACACCATTGATATCTGTACAAGATCTTGGTCCCATCATCACTTGGCCGAAGATCCTCGATGCAATTTGACTCTACCAAATTGGTGTTTCACTTTGGAACCTAGTCCTTATTATGTTCCTTAGGGTATTCAGGTTGTGTTGGAGTCAGTATTTGGAATCCCTTTTCGCTTCCTGGTGCATTCAGTTCCAGTTGTAGTGTATCATACCTTTGAGTTTCAAAGGACCTGTGGCCTGAATATTCCCGATAGTTGGCCATTCTATCACATCACTCATGATCATGCACCACAGGTGCATCCCATTATTTCTAGTTCATCTTTGCATATCAGTTGTCATTTGGATCATCATCTTAGTCCTTGTATCAATCCTCATTGGACCATTATGATGTACACAACTTTTATTTATGTATTATCCAGGCACCCTTATGGACCTTACCATCTATGTATATTGAGATATTGATACAAGCATGGGCATGCATGCCTCGTTATACATTTGACATTACTTATACCTCAAAAATTATTCAAGAGTTTTACTTCCATATATATCCCTTTTAGTTCATGTCAACATGTGCTCCATACTCTGACAGAGCTATGGTTCTCCACTCCCCTTCCACTCACTGCCTTCCACTAGTAAAGATCCTATGATGTATAATTACCATACGATGATCTCCTACCCTTAAAAATCAAGGGAAAATATGTTAACACCCTAAAATCGTTCATCTAGCTCACTACCTTGGCCATCATACCTTTACACCTATTTTCCTAAGTTTTGGCCTCCACTAACCCAAAAAACCTATATTTTTTACCACATTACATAAAGCTACTTATTTTCCACATAAAATAAGGAAATGTTCCCCAAAACACAAAAATAAAAGAAAAAGGGGGAAAAGGCATTCAAAAATAAATAAATAAAGAGAGGGAAAATATCAATACCATCGGACACCCAAAAACCAAGGGCAAGGTCACCATTGGTCAAAATCCCTATAAAAAGACGGTTGGAGGCCCCCATTTACATGCATTCACCAATCCTTACCAAAAATCTGCCCCATTTTCTCCAGAATCCTAAGCTACCCTTGTTTGCTTGGAACCCTTTTTACTGTTGATAACAACCTATTAGTTCAAGGTGGAGGGCCATCAACCATTAGAGACCAGGAGCACTATTTCTTGCACCACTACAAGGGACCACTTTTGAGGTACCCATTATTTGCACCATCCACTTTTGTATGATAAAATAAATAACATTCTTATTCCATGTGTGTATTTCTTGTGTCTCTATTTATTAATGCACATAGTAATTCTTAGTTTATTGTAGTAATTTTATTTATGAAAGTGTAGCCATTTTATTTTTTGCTTATTTATATTTTCCTTCATGCCTGCTACTAAGGTTTCCATAAGCCTTAGCAGGTGCATTATTTCACCATCTAGTGAGAAATCACTATCTACACCCACCATCACCACCATCTTTATGTACATGTGCAATTTGATTATGACTTCCATTCTGGTTTTGACCTGACGTTCCATCTTGTCGCAGGTCCTGCTACGACACATTTGGTGAAATATGCTTGACATATATAGGAACCTTCCACTCATGTGGACACTATTGAACAATGGCCTCCACATATTTCTCAGTCAATATACATGTAGTGACCAACCACCAATTATCTAGATCTCCTCATGCATGCGTATATATATATATATATATGGTGAGGCCCTGCTTTAAACCTCCCAATGTCTTTGAACCTTGGCACTGCTTGTGTGTCTATCCATGATACCTTCATAGAATTATGCTATATGGAGTCCTTATGCAAGTAAAAGGTAATTTTGTTGTCAACCTACTACCTCACATATCACTAAACCAAAGGTTTCATACCTTGCAGCTAGCCAATGACCCCTAGGCTCTACTGCTTCATAGTTCTCTGACTCCACCCAAGCAACAAATCAAATCAAAGTTAACACTCATGAATAATTAAAGGGAATACCTTGTAATTTCCCTTCCTTAGGGGTTATTTGGTTTTCCATCTGACCCATCCAATCCCTATGGGTTTAGGTAGAAAAATTAAAATTGGTTAGGGACAAATTTTGGTCTATGTTTAACTAATTTAATTAAATTAAAACTTTGAGAAGTGATGTAATCCATAGTGTAAATATCTAATTATTAATAAATTATGTGATGAGTGGAAATGCATAAGTGGCCTGGGAGGATGCATAAGAGCTTAGGTGGACCTAATGATCCACAATGAATATGGAAGAAAACCATTAAAAATTAGAAAAGTGGCAGAAAACAAGAAAGAAATGAAAATCAGGTAAGTGGTAGAAAGTAGGAAAGCAATGAAAAGCAGGAAAAGCAAGACATCCTGATTCTTGAGGTTCAGATCTTTCAATGATTTCTGCATGATTTCTAGTTGTTCTTCCAGTCTAGTATCCGTGGCATATGCTGGGAAATCTTCGTCCATCTCTAATTGCAGAGCTTTGGTAAGCGCGTCTTCATACATTTTAAACGTCTCCAAACTTATGTGTCGCTATATTTTTTGTGATAGACCTACAAGAAGCCACTGAATTAATAGTTGTTCGTCAATTACATAATCCAGTTGGCTGAGGAGGTCTTTCCATCGTTTCTCATATTCCCGAATAGACTCTGTTGGCTTTTGAGATGTTGTTTTCAGTTTTTTGGCTACCAGATGTTTTCCGTCTGGAGTTTTAAAGAAAGACAAGAATTGTGCTTTAATTTCTGCTTTAGATGCTTGGGGAGTTCTCTCTATATAGGTCATGCACCACTTTAGTTCCCTTTTCCTCAAGGCACCGACGAACTGTGCCATCTGTCGTTCTTTGACAGTAACTTAGTTTTCCTTCCATATTGACTCACAGATGAACCAATTTCATCTAGGAGCTTCGTCACCCTCGTATAGAGGGATATGTACTGATACGTGACCCATGTCGGTATCGTTGTCACTGTCTCCTCCAGGAGGCGCTCATGGTGGGGGTAGTGGGATGTTTTTTTTGTCTCATTGTGCAGAGCTGTTTTCGACGGAACTTTCATTCTCGTCGATTGTTTTGTTTGTCGTTTCTTCTCCGAGAAGCAATTAGTTCAGGTCGACTTCTCCTGTCGATGTCCAACTGCACTGATTTGTCTGCAAGTCTGACTATTCTGTATTTTTCAAAGCTGTGTTTGGTAGGGGGGTGCTCCTTCATGTGTCAGGTAAAGTAAGTGGATACTTTGGTTGGAAGGGTACACCTAAAGTGTTACCCAGTTTCCCTCCTTTGGTCGATGGATCACTAGATTATTATCATCGTTTACCTCGTCATCTAGTCGGCTCCATATACCAAACTCACCAGCTCTTAGTCTTAGGTCTTCTTCGACAATGGCTTGTATCCTGGTACTCAGATTCATTGGAGACAGAGGTCTTATCTCTTGGGGAATTTCTATTTGGAGAGCTTCACGCTACTCTATCCATAAGTCTTCTTCCATGGGTGATGCTTCTTCATCCACGCCTTCTTCCTGTCGGTCATGACCTGACTCTATTGGATTTCTTTCCTGGTCTATCACCCTAGTAGTCATCCCTCTTTGTAGTGCTATGGCATGTTCTCTTATCTCTTCCCTTCTTTTCAACCTCTTCTCTCTTTCTACTTTTTATAAATCCCTCGTACCTTTGTGTGTCACTGTCCGTTCGATTTCCTTTTTAGGTTTACTTTTCATTACTGGTGATGGTATCTTCTTTAGTTGACTAGAGTCGTCTTCACTTTACACCGACATATGCCCAGCTACCCCCACATATCCTACCCGGCGCTTTCAAAATATCAGATAGTTCTGTTTATTTGCTTAGGAAGTACTCCCACTCCCTTTCGGCAATGAATTTTTCCCACTTTTTCTTTTTCTCTGCCCAGTTAGAATTTGGTGGTGGTTCGTGTAATGACAAACAAGGTTCTACTATATGACCCACTCCCTTTTCTATCAGGAATTTGAACAACAGGGTCAGTAAAGAGCAAAGGAACTACTCGGTGAGGTCTGTATAAAATCTTTTATGAACGCTTTCAACCAAAGTTCTTTCTTCTACGGCTTGTTCCTCATAGAATTTTTCTGTGATCTTTTCAAGCCACTCCAACATGTTTGTTCATCCCCCTTGAATCAGTTTCTCTAGCAGCTCTTGGTCCTTAGTTGCTTCCGGCTTTTTCATCCAAAAAATTTTTCAAAAGCTGGGGTACCGATTCTACAAACTTCTCATGTGTTTCATTGAAGAATTTATCCTTTACCTGAGCAATGGTTAATCTATTTCTCCTTGCATAGTTATGCAAATAATTTGCTATCTTATGCTCCCACCAGTTCTTAATCTCCTATTCTGATATCATCTACTTATAGTCATTACGTTCATATATGTACTACCGACAATGGAACCAATGTTGTAATCTCACAAATCACAAAAGGTTACCAATAATACACATGGAATCATATAGACATATCAGACACAAGAGACAGGAACATAGATAAGGGAATAACATATTATATTGTAACATGAGGGTCCATACATACATAGAACTGAACCGAGTTCTCATCTAGCTCAATAGCCTAATATATATGATTTACAAATGGTTACATATAACTACCTGTCGGTTCGGTCAACCGACACGGCCTTATGCAACCGACCTAATCTCCAATTAGTCAGCTATTCGACTAGTCGTCTCACCGACTAGCTCCTCCAACAACATCCTATCCCTCCATTGATTTGATGCATTGCCTCCATTTTTCTCCCTNACCCCTTGCATTTAGCACACATGTCCTTCACATTCCCTTAGGATTGGGATTCTGTATAGTTTCACATATTGAGTTGAATATGCATGAATTTACTCATGTTGTCGCTCATTTTCCTTTTTCCCCATACTCCCATCTTGGAGTTATGTTAATCTCTTTTCTTATTTATTAAACAATGAAAAGATCGTCGAGTGATATTGTTTCTTTCAAACTCGTTAAAGGACTTGAAAAAAGGAATACTCTAGTCCCTTTCGACTAGAATAGTTCTCCACTTATTCTTTTTTCAGGACTTGGAGACTAACTTTAAGAAAAATACCACCACTAGAGTCTTCTTACTATTTTCAAACTCTCTAAAATATAAAACACAAACGAGCCTTAATTAACCTGGGATCGATAAAACCAATGGGACAGTACCATTTCGAGCATACTTGTATACCTTCTTTGATCTCCTTAAACCATGAAGAAGGACCAAACAAGTGCTCCTCAACACCATTGTAGATCACATCTATTCCCTTGTGTCATCAACATCCCTAGTCACCTTTTTTCATAGTAATCTACAATTGAGTCTCCCTTGGAATCACCCTTGGAGTCACCATTGGAGTCCCCCTCCTTCATTCAGGTCATTTTTCCCTTCTAAGTTTATACCAATGCAGTACCCCTCAGCTATGTTTCTTCCCCTGAGATTAGTTTCATATGCTACCAGGTCTACCCTATCGTCATACTCTAAATAAAGGAAGTTTGATTCCCATTACTCATTGACACTCGTACCTAACTACAATGTCTTTGGTCACCATATTGTTTTATTCATTTTATTATCATATACCTTGCACGCTTATCAAGAAACTATTATTTCCTTGGTAGTTGTAGGTCTCCCTCTATCCATGCCATCACATCTATTCTAGAGGATGTACCTAGAGGTCCCTAGACCTTAGCCTCACTGCCATCATCAGTGAGTTCCTATAGACCATTTGAAAGCAAAACCTTATTTCCCTTTTAGGTGGTTGTTTCTCATGTGTTTGACATCAAATCCTTACTCACACCATTGATATCCGTACAAGGTGTTGGTCCTGTCATCACTTGGTCGAAGATCCTGGATGTAATTTGACTCTACCACATTGGTGTTTCACTTTGGAACCTAGTCCTTATTATGTTCCTTAGGGTATTCGGGTTGTGTTGGAGTTAATATTTGGAAGCCCTTTTCACTTCTCGGTGCATTCAGTTCCAGTTGTAGTGTATCATACCTTTGAGTTTCAAAGCCCCTGTGGCCTGAATATTCCCAATAGTTGGCCATTCTATCACATCAGTCATGATCATGCACCATGGGTGCATCCCATTATTTCTAGTTCATCTCTACATATCAATTGTCATTTGGATCATCATCTCAGTCCTTGTATCAGTCCTCATTGGACCACTATGATGTACACAACTTTTATTTATGTATTATCTAGGCCCCCTTGTGGACCTTACCATCTATGTATATTGAGATATTGATACGAGCATGGGTATGCATGCCTCGTTATCCATTTGACATTACTTATATCTGAACCATTATTGAGGAGTTTTACTTCCATATATATCCCTTTTAGTTCATGTCAACATGTGCTCCATACTCTGACAGAGCTATGGTTCTCCACTCCCCTTCCACTCAATTCCTTCCACTAGTAAAGATCTTATGATGTATATCGACCATACGATTATCTCCTACCCTTAAAAATCAAGGGAAAATATGTTAACACCCTAAAATCGTTCATCTAGCTCACTACCTTGGCCATCATAACTTTACACCTATTTTCCTAAGTTTTGGCCTCCACTAACCCAAAAAACCTATATTTTTTACCACATTGCATAAAACTACTTATTTTCCACATAAAATAAGGAAATATTCCCCAAAACATAAAAATAAAAGAAAAAGGGGGAAAAGGCATTCAAAAATAAATAAATAGAGGGGAAATATCAATACCATTGGACACCCAAAAACCAAGGGCAAGGTCACCATTGGTCAAAATCCCTATAAAAAGAGGGTTGGAGGCCCCCATTTACATGCATTAACCAATCCTTACCAAAACTCTGCCCCATTTTCTCCAGAATCCTAAGCTACCCTTGTTTGCTTGGAACCCTTTTTACTGTTGATAACAACCTATTAGTTTGAGGTGGAGGGCCATCAACCATTAGAGACAAGGAGCATTATTTCTTGCACCACTGCAAGGGACCACTTTTGAGGTACCCATTATTTGTACCATCCACTTTTGTATGATAAGATAAATAACATTCTTATTCCATGTGTGTATTTCTTGTGTCTCTATTTATTAATGCACATAGTAATTCTTAGTTTATTGTAGTAAGTTTATTTATGAAAGTGTAGCCATTTTATTTTTTGCTTATTTATATTTTCCTTCATGCCTGCTACTAAGGTTTCCATAAGCCTTTGTAGGTGCATTATTTAACCATCTAGTGAGAAATCACTATCTACACCCACCATCACCACCATCTTTGTGTACATGTGCAATTTCATTATGACTTCCATTCTAGTTTTGACCTGACGTTCCATCTTGTCGCAAGTCCTGCTACGACACATTTGGTGAAATATGCTTGACATATATGGGAACCTTCCACTCATGTGGACACTATTGAACAATGGCCTCCACATATTCCTCAGTCAATATATATCTAGTGACCAACCATTGATTATCTAGATCTCCTTATGCATGCGTATATATATATGGTGAGGCCCTGCTTTAAACCTCACAATGTCTTTGAACCTCGGCACTGCTTGTGTGTCTATCCACGATACCTTCATAGAATTATGCTATATGGAGTCCTTATGCAAGTAAAAGGTATTTTTTTTTTCAACCTACTTCCTCACATATCACTAAACCAAAGGTTTCATACCTTGCAGCTAGACAATGACCCCTAGGCTCTACTGATTCATAGTTCTCTGACTCCACCCAAGCAACAAATCAAATCAAAGTTAACACTCATGAATAATTAAAAGGGATACCTTGTAATTTCCCTTCCTTAGGGGTTATTTGGTTGTCCATATGACCCATCCAATCCCTATGGGTTTGGGTAGAAAAATTAAAATTGGTTAGGGACAAATTTTGGTCTATGTTTAACTAATTTAATTAAATTAAAACTTTGAGAAGTGATATAATCCATAGTGTAAATATCTAATTATTCATAAATTATGTGGTGAGTGCAAATGCATAAGTGGCCTAGGAGGATGCATAAGAGCTTAGGTGGACCTAATGATCCACAATGAATATGGAAGAAAACCATTAAAAATCAGAAAAGTGCCAGAAAGCAGGAAAGAAATGAAAATCAGGTAAGTGGTAGAAAGTAGGAAAGCAATGAAAAGCAGGAAAAGCAAGAAAGCAAGGAAAAGGCCACATAAAGTTGCAAGTCTCCAATTCAGTGAAGGAGGGTGCATTGGATGAGCTAGAGGTCCACATACAATACAACTTATCCAATATGCATCTTATAGTACAAGAAACTATCATCGATTATAAAAAGGGGTTGAGTGCACCCATTCACATATTTTTAGTTTTTATATTCAAATTGAAGAGCTATGATATTTTTCAAAGACTTGGGAGATGTGCCCCTTCCCACTAGTTGGGAGATATGCCCCTTTTTTTCATTGCACTATTTGATCATTCAACTAGAAATTGAATTTGATTTCCTCATTGATTTTTATTGTAGGTCTTCCTTAAATTTCCATGTCCATTCAAAATCTAGATGGAGTGTTGAAGAACCAGTAATTTGAATTCTAAGAGTTGGGTGTAACTCTTGAGTGAGCTTGTTGTTGTAATGGATGATGATTATTTTTATTAAAAATGACGTGGCTTCTATAATTGAATATTTTATATGTAATATATGTTGTATTAAATAATAAGTTTCAGTGTCACGCTTCCATGTTGTAGAATTTCACATTTTGTTATATTAGTCCTCCTATGCTCATTTTGATGCCAAATTTGACTAGTTTCCAATTTTTAAGAAATATACTAATTTTTGTACCACCAATTCATGGTATGAAGGTTTATTCTAGTATATAGGAAAAAATTTAACCCATCCCAAGCCTCATTATGCAATTCGTGACCCCCGGGGTTGTTTGGATTCGCTTGGAAATTGATTAGTTGAGTAGTCCTGGTTTTGTAAATTTCTTTCTAACTTCCAAATTATTCCTAAATCAATTCCAGTATTTTATTTAAATGATTTCCTAGAATTTTTGGGTTAATATGTAGGCTATCCACTTCCATTTTACACCATAATCCATTGGGTTCCACATAAGTCCCGTGGTCATTAACTTGAAGCCTTTGGTTTAGGAAAAGTAGTCTACCTAGAAGTTATGCACCCATAGAATGTGCAGATGTTGAATTTGGGAGTATGATTAAGTTTTAGAAGGTTTTCATAAGGCTTTATTTCACCTTGATACCAATTTTGGGGAGAATAGGAAAGTGTTAGTGGTGTTTGAAGAAAATATGAAAGAAACTAGTTAGTGTTTTTTAAATGTTTCCCTAGTGTTCCTTTTAGTTATGAAAAGGTACATTACATACCTCTATGATGAGCATCTGTGAATTAATTGATAAATTCATTCAGGAATAAAGGATCCAATTTCATTTTCACTCCCTCTACATAATATTCTACTACTGCAATTATAGATACAGGTACCTGGCTTGGATGACACTTCCTTAGTACCTTACTTGTCAATGCCTTTCTGTGAAGCGAACTTCCTTATTGTTAATGGAATCCACGTAATAACCTTTGTTGTTATTTGAGATATGGTATTTTTCCTTTATTTTAATGGATGTTTCGTTGTCATCTTTTCCTACAATAAATTAAGCAAGGTCCACCTCAGCCTTAGGTAAACCTGTGATTTTTGCAACCAGGTTCGAAACAATTCAAATCTTCTTGTTGAGCCACAGGAATCCCCCATGCACACACAGTATATATCATTTGACACACAAAATAACTTCCATGATCTGACCAAAATGTGTATGTGCATTAATGACAAAATCCTAGACCTTTGTAATCCTAGAACACACTCCATAGACTCAAGGGTAAGCGGCGCACCCTCTGTCAAACATAACATTTGCATGTGGTTCTTTACCTGAAATTATGGGAATTTTTCAAGGTCATTTTCTGTGTATGATAACTTATTGACCTTACCCAACATATTCCCTTATACAAGAACACCCTTTGGAATGGGTGGTTTTGTCATGTTTTACTTAGCATTCTTGGTTATCCTAATTGGTCATGCATTTATCTTCCTGGGTGATATGTAGACAAGAAACATAGTTACAGAGCCATACCCTAAGACATCGAAATCATGCCTATTCTTCATTATTCCCATTGGGTTCACTATGTGAGATGATGTTCTTTTCTTCTTGAAAAATTCAACCGAAATCAGTGGTGATAATATTTCCATCTCTTCTTGGACAACTAAGATAGCCTCCTGCATTTCAATTTCATCGATAGAGACCTGTGCATCACTCATAACTGATAAATCAACTTCCATGCTTGCATACTTTTGCTCTTATCTCTCCTTATTCTAATACTCGTGCTTTGGCTCTCTCAATACGCTTATCATATCGGTAAACAATGAACCCAAACGCCCACCCAATATGCTCTTAATCTTGTTTTCACATGTGTTTTCACTGTCAATCCTAAGGTTCAATTAATTGGACCAAATCCTTGCAATGATTATGGTGACAATGTCCAATATGTTAACATTAATGAGACTTTTCATGTAGTCATGATAGAAGCTCCATTAATTCCCCACTACTTCAATCATAAATTCATTCATTAATTGTCGTTAACTTCAACTACAACTTATTACTATCTTTGATAGAACACTAAAAATTATCACTAGTTCATTCGGTTAATTTGTGGGTCTCATCATGAAGTAATTCCATGTTTAAATCCCCTTAGGAGTGAGCTAGTTGGGAGGAGACACCAAAAACTCTAGGCATGTTAAGGGTTGGTGTGGCCCAGGTCGGGTGGGATCCTCAAGTGACTTTGACGGCTTAGATGCCCTTGGGTTGCAGTTCTTAACCAATGGTCCATTGCTTCTAGACCTGAGTGACAGGAAATCAAAAAAACTTTGACAAAACACTACCTTATTATGTACAAAAATTATTACTTCGAAAAAAATCAAACTATGACAAAACCAGTGCTTCAACAAAACATATGTATTTTTGGGTTTTGGATTTCTTTTTTTTAGATTTTGTACAAACATAGTGAGTGAACACATGGCATCCATATAAGTTTTCGGTTTGATTCCATTAACTAATCCTCCTAGAGTATCTCCATTTAGTTTTTGTAATTGTACAGTGCCTCCTTCTATTACATAATTAATCACATAAGGGCACATCTAATGCATTATTAGCTTTCCAGGGTGTTTGAAGATCTTATTGTCATATAGGAGAACAAAATCCCCATGTTGGAACTGCTTCTTGGTAATGTGTTGATCATGCTAGTCCTTCTCTCTTTCCTTCTAAACTTGTTGTTGTAATCCCGCAATAAATTTATCTTCTTATAATTGTAGCATTTGTGACAACCTTTCATCGACCGCCCCAGTATCTAACATACCTATGAACAAAAAAATTCTTAAACTTGGTATGATATACTCCATTGTCATTACAACCTTTCATCCATATCCCAAATGGAAAGGTAACTAACCTGTCAACTTCTTGCATGTTGTTCTATAATCCCATAACACTACAAGGACTTTCAAATCCCAGTCATTGTGATTCGCATTATAGACCTTCATTAAATCATGTTCCAATATCTTATTGAAATATTCGACAATCCCATTTGTTTGTGAATGATACGGAGTACTTTTTCGATGATGGATTTTCAATTCTTGCATTAGTGATTCAATAGTCTTGTTGATAAAGTGAGTTCCTTGATCATTCAGTAAAAATCGAGGATACCTAAACCTTGTGACTACATTTTCAAAAAGAACTTAGTAGCAATCACAGCACTCCAGTCTTTCACTAGAATAGCTTCAACCCATTTGGTCATGTAGTATGCCGTAGTTATAATATACCTTGCTCATGTTCTCTTCACCAGGGAGGTAATTGGATTCACAAAATCAACATCCTACTTATCAAAACCTTGCAACATCACCTATGGAAAATTATATAGGGTTACTAGTATTTCTTCAAAAAATTGCTTTAATAACTTAGAGTGTTACATCCATTGTTGGGATCTCATCTTCATAACTGAATGTTTGTCTAAAACTCATAGCAATATTATCCATGTATATTATAACTCGTTAAATCTCCAATGACATATATCAATTCCTGGGTATAGTGTCCAACGTATGGATAAACATATGGACCCATTCTTGCTTAGTTACGTTTCCCCATGTCGTAGTACATGTGGTCCAATGATAGAGTGGACTAGTTAAACAATTATACTTTGTTCCAATGTATGGCACTCCTTCACCAAAATCTATTTTTAGTATCCTTCTGCACTGCGACCAGACCTCTATATATTCCTTATGGGCATCCCACCACTTGACTGGAGTAGCTTTCATGGCTACATCTATTGCTAATAGCCACTATTGCTCAGGAAATTTTGCCTCAAAATCAACGATAATAGCATATAAATTAGGTAACCCCTCATAAGTAGGAAAATCACATACTTCTTTTCCAACCTATCATAATGAATTTGTGACTCGAGCACACCTCCTCGTGGATACCTCATGTAGCATGTTCTGCCAATTTTCCAAGGCTTCACCATAATCTAATCAGCACGAACTAACGCTCAACGAAATCAAGGTACCATCTGTTGTAGGGTTGACATAATCATCTATTCTTGAATTAATTTTATATAATATTTTCCATATCTTGAGCATTATATTCCTTCCTGACATGGTCGACATACCTCAGACCCTTGAAAGGATCCAAAGTTGCAACAAATATGATATCTCCATTTTCGAATGTCAAGACTCTTTTCTTGAAATTAATGATAGTTTGTTTCTCAATTTTCCAATCTATACCTAGAATCATAGGATATGGATTGGTGTCATCAAATATCTTTATTAACTTTGAAGTCTACAAAATTTTGTAGTCCTTCCACTTTGAGAGAGACACCTACCATTCTTCCAAATGGTATTAATTTCTTCTGGTTGGCCAATCTAAGTTGAACAAGTGACCACACTAATTTAGGTTTCCCCATATAATCCCATGTTTTCTTTGTAATAATACTCACATCAAACACCAGATCTAGAATGACCAAGTCCATGTCATAGTCTCCAATTTTCCCATTAAGTCACAACTCCTTTCCATTTTTTATCTTCTTGTGCACATGGTTTATAACTCTTTCATTACTAGGTTCTCTTTCTTATTCATCTAGTATATTGTACAATTCTCATCATGAATCTTCATCTTTAATTAAAGACAAGAAACCCTTTAAAAACCTTTTGAGGGAACTTACCTTGCCTTGATATTTATTTGGTGTTGATTGTTCAAAACAGGGTGGCATATCGTAGAAAGGGACTTCATCATATATTGGAGGTGGATCATATGTCAAATATCCATTTTGTTTTTGCATAAAATCATTTTGGGATTCAAATTAAAGCTCCTTTTCTTTCTGGAAATCAAATTGTGATGGTCGTTGAATAGCTGGTATTACTCTTAGGTCCCATATTTTATTATAATTTTTTCTTCATCCCCTTTTGCAGCGCCCCCCCCCCCCCNTTGACAATTTTCTATAACTTGAGGACAATCTTCAATGGTGTAATCTAGTGCTTTACAATATGTTCAAGTCAAACATGGATTCTAATGGTCCTAACAAAGTGTTGTGATTTTCCACAATTGTAATAAATTAATTTACCTCTACCTCGATTGAAGCCTCCTCGTCCATGTCCATGGAATCTAGCTCATGGTTGGTTAAACTATGCAACACTTCCTTCATCTGTCTCCTCCCCTTTCATATAATATGTATTCAACAGTACATTCTATGAGTAATTGATACACCTGACAATGTTTTTAATCATGTCCCAGTGACCTACAAAATTTATAAAATAGATTCCTTAGAGTACTTACAATTTTCTACAGAAAATAACATTCCTCCGGTCGATGTCCTTTGGTCTAAGAAATATAACACTAGGCTCCAACTCCATGGTTTAAAGGATTGGTAGATCCTACATATATATAGTCCTAGAATGGTGTGAATTTATCCTTATGATTTCCTTTGTTGTAATAAAATTTCCATCTATAAAATAGGCATGCATTCATGTCATCATTCAATGTTGCATGCAAGCAATCATGCAGTCATGTTCTCCCTAGTACCTAGACTATGATGTTGACCCCCTAGTGATTAATGTTTTTCATTATTGGACACCATTACCCACTCATGCACATCATCCCTATTATTTATGACCTTATGCACCCTTATGCATGATTTTATGGATTGTTGATTCAGTTCCATTGATTTAAGGTGCCTTGTCTCCAGTCTCATCTAGTTAACTGAATCTCCTTCCTAGATTCCATGAGTTGAGTGATGATAAGACTCAATGACCATTACAAGTAACATCATGCACCTTCCTCTCCATAATTTCTCTCCCTAGTGTCTCCCTCATGCTCCAACCACTTTTAGTTAACTAGCTCATGTCATGATTTGCCACCAGTACTTGTCTAGAGAAGAACTCTAGTCTAACTAAGCCTGCCACATGTGTGGGTTCCAAATTCCTTTTTAGGCTCACAAATTTATAATTTGGAGATGCATTATTATTTTACACTTCTCGGTGAATAATAGACAATGTTTATTTTATCCAATAGAGTTTCTTCTCATGTTTATTATGTTCAATATTTCTTCACTAGTTTTGCTGCAAATATTTGTTCTTTATCTCAGTCGGATTACATTGCCATTTAGATCCTTAGTTGTATAAATTATTGTTTCCATAAAGTACATTGAAATTTCACATGGTATCAGATCCTATGGATCTTAGGTTGAGTGATAGTTGCTTGCTATAGTGCACCAAAAGCATTGGAGTTTCAACAGAAGTCCTAGGCAAATTTCCTTGAAGCCATTGGATTATCCTTTGTGGTCTACCCAGGTGTGAGGCATTCCTGAATGTGCCTACTATATTAAGAAGATATTAGTAGATTCAATTAATCCTCATATATATCTTCAAAATTTTATTTTACAGGTACAATTTCAACAACTTCTATCGATTCAAAAGTATCAGCTCCTCTTCTTATTCCATTCACGAACTATTCAAAGTGGAAATTGAAGGTGATTGCACCTCTAAAGAGACAATATCTATATGAGATATATATTGGATATGGTTAATATTATTTTGAAGATAAAATTGAGTGGTTGAATTATTGTGACAAAGCTTTTGGATTGATATGTCTAGCTATTTCTCCAAGTATGTGTTACCTGATTGATTCAATTGAATACCCAAAGGATATATGGATAAATTTGGATAGATTATTTGGAAAGAAAAATGAGGATCAATCCAGCACTATGGAGAGAAAATTTGGAAACTCCTCATGTGTTCTAAATTCAGATATCTCAACCTTAACACTCTCTGATGAAGTTGTACAAGTTGAAGAAAATCAAATGACAGAATCTTCAACTCATACAGTTTGAATTTGTGGAAGTCTCCTTGAAGGGACTCATCCTCCTCCTGCTCTATAATTTTATGAGAACTATGAATTCTCATATTCCCATGCATATTCTCCATAATAATACATTCGAACCAGCAATATTGAAGAACTCTCCTTCCATTTTTTCTTCAGTGGTTCTTGTATTTTGAATTCTCGGCAAAAATTGTCAGTGATTTCTCTACAAGTTGAAGAGGATTTCGATTCCTCTCATTCCAATGTTTATTCTAGTGTGAAGAATGGTAATATAATGGATTTTTGTAGATAATATCATATTTGGGAAGTTTTCCATTTTCTATCATAGGTCCAATTCTTCTAGTGAATTCCTACTCGATTGCTTGCAGCGATTCTCGGAATTTTATTGAAGATGAAGGACATTGTGAATTTTCCATATCAGTGGTGCACCTAGGACATCTATATCACCTTCTTGGATATTATTTCAACTCTTATGATTCGAATTTTATTCTTCAATATCTTTCAGTTATGCTTGGGACTGGTCTCATCACTCTTGATGTGATCAATCAAGCACCTCAAGTCTCCTTTAAAAATTTTGTTGTTGAGGATATTTTATCAATTATTTATATATCCCATGAGTTTACTAATGAGTTAGATAAATATTCACTGGATATTTTTTAATCATATCATATCATAGAGCCCATATCGCTCTCCATGGTCCCATTCCTCCTCTTATTTCCCACATGGTCATGAAATCTTTTCCTCGCAGTGCAAATAAAATTGGAGACATCATCCATTCACTTGGACACTTTCTCCTCACATTTGGAGCTGATTTTACCTCACTTGGTTCAATTTTCAAGTCTACATCATTTCAATTGAGTGGGTTTACCTCACATGGTTCAAATTCTCAAGCACATCAAGGTTCTTTTGGATCTGCACTCACCTCTACTGTTTTAAAGTTAAAGGATCCTCACCACTCTGCCATCATGTTGGAATACATTCTTGGAACTTCCCTTGGTTCAAATTGTAAGTTTCAAGATCATCATTAGCATACTTGGGAGAAAATACCTCTTCTTGTAGATAAGAAAGTACATCGTGGTATTCAAAATTCCAATGATTGGCCTCATTGTCCTTCTTTGGACTATTATGTTTATGTTTACAGTATGAATTAATTTTTTTAACTTTATATTTCATGTCCATATTTAGAGGGTAGGTTTTTCCCATGAGGTTTTCCTCTTTTAATTTGTTTTATTGGACAAATAAATTGTAAAGGGTGACCAATTCCTAATTTCATGGTCCCTATATCTTCTCACATAAATCAGGCTTAAGGGGGGGTGTTGGAATAAACATTCCATCTAGACAATAGGCATGCAACCATCCGGTCATGTTATCCCTAGTACATAGACTATGATGTAGACCCACTAGTGCTTATTTTTTGTCATTTTTTTCCTCCATTACCCACTCATGCACCTCATCCCCAGTATTTAGGACCTTATGCACCCTCATGTATAATTTTAGGGGTTGTTCATTCAATTCCTTAGATATAAGGACCCTTGTCTCCAATCTCACCTAGTTAATTGAATATCCTTCATAGATTCCATGATTTGAGTTATGATAACCCTCTATTACCACTACAAGTCACATCATTCACATCCCTCTCCCTATATTATCTCCCCGGTGTCTCCCTGATTCTCCAACCACTTTTAGTGAACTGTCTCATGTCATGATTTGCTACTAGTTCTTGTCTAGAGATGGAATCTATTCTAACTAATCCTTCCACATGTGTGGGTTCCAAATGCATTTTTAGGCTCACAAATTTATCCTTTGGAGATGTATTATTATTTTATACTTCTCAGTGAATAATAGATAATGTGTATTTTATCCAATTGAGTTTCTTCTCATATTTATTTTGTTCAATAATTCTTCGGTAGTTTTGTTGCAAATATTTGTTGTTTATCTTAGTAGGATTACATTGTGATTTATATCCTTAGTTGTAGAATTTCTTGCTTCCATCAAGGACATAGAAACTTAACATACCTATGTTTTACACCTTGCACACCAAAATGTTTCTCTTATGTATTTTCATCTCTTAATATATTGAATCTGCAATGACAATTTTTCTAGTTGTGACTAGATTTGAACCATACCTGCACTAGTTTCTCCAAAGGTTGATGCTTCCAACTTCATAGGAAGATCCAAGGCCTCTTCCTGTGACACAATGTTATTTTTCATGAATGGAACTATGATATGTGGTAGAAATGTAGCTATGAGCCACTCCTTTTGTTTAACATCGAACATCTGAAAACTTACTCGAGGAATCAATGTTTGAAACCTATGGTCAAAGACCCATACCAATTCAGTTTTTAACTACTTAATTTACTTCGATTTGGTAATGCACTGCGACTCAGACTTCGGCTTTTAGAATTCATATTTTTAACCTATATTTGATTTCTACTAAAGTCTTTTGTGGTGACCCAGCCGATACATTAGTAAATTTCATAAACCAATCCAAAGCACAACCTCAGAAAGTCGTAATTAGTTGTGCTCTTTTCACATTGTCATATTGGACTTGCTTAACAGTCCATACGACATCACATAAAAAACCCATGTTGTTATGGATCTTATGATCCAATCCCATGAAAAATTGGTAACTTCATATCATCCCTAATCATTATGCTCTTAGGGGGTATTGAATTACTTGATATTAAAGGACCAACACTTGGAAATTTATTACTAGTTGAAGTACTATTTTGACCACTAACACTATTGTTACTTGCTTGCAAAAATTGTGTTGAAATACTATGTCTTACCTCATTTTCTGGAGACATACATGGGTTCGTGGGTATGTTGCAGCCTATGTTCTAAGATGGATCTACAGGTTCTTCTTCTGAAATGAGATGGTAATCTTCCTCTTCATCCTCCTCTCTATATTAGGAGTCCTCTTCGAGATATGGTACTGGTTCATATTCTTGTCCTTCAATCACACTGAAACCCTCTCTCCTCGTTGATGTTATCTTTATATTATTTAACCAAAATATTCTCCCACTTTGAAAGAAACTGCATTCTTCATTCGTCTCACTCTCTTCTCCCCTTAACATCTCATCTCATTCCATACATTTTCCTAGACCATCCTCCACTCGACACCCTGATCCATCACGCAAAAATGATTTACTCATTAGCGTTCATCCTCAGAATTCCCTTTTCACAAATCATCATTTTACTCCACAAATTTAAAGGCTTAGGTACTTACCTCATGACACCATGAAAAATTGTCTTTCTGTTACACCGTAGGACTTGGTAGTGTCTACGATGAACTCAGTAATGTATCCCTCTAATATGCTATACATCCAGTAATTAGCAGCGTGAGATATCTTATTGTTAACACTTTTAATGGTTTGGATGAACTCAAGTGTCCAAACTCTACGCTCACCCCCTTTAAAATACCTCTTTTGGAAGGTTAAACTCGACAACCACATAGTCAATATAGTAGGGAACTCACCAAAGAAAATTTCTTGAATGCCTGGATAAACATACTTACCTAACCACTCTTCCTAGTTAAGTTGCAGATCCTTATTCTGTTCTTGAGAAAATTCACTCAGCTTTCAGTTGACCCAATCCTCAATATCAAGCTTAGACGGATGCCACATACCCCTTCAACACAAATCCTAATATCAACAACCAAATCATTTGTTGGGAGAAATATACTTGACCCAGGTTCACTTAATCAACTCACCAACAAACCTTAATATACCGACCCGAAAGGGTTTGGCCCTTTCTCCATCACCTATGAAGCAAATGAAGTCTCACCCAAGGTACATATGGGAATTGTAGGAAGGATTTTTCTGCAGCGGTGAAGGGGAAAAATCCAACATCCATAATACTCAACATATAGAGCTTCAATATATCATGAACTTTGACAAATCACAAAGATTCCTCACATATCACTTAACTAGATATGACATATATTCATTAACTATGCAGTGTTCATATCATTCATAACTTTCTCATCAAACAACATTCATTCATTATTATGTAGAATGAAACAAATTAACACAACAAATCATAAAATCATTCATGCACATTTAACACCGTGATTTTATGCGGAAACCAATGATGGGAGAAAACCACTGAAGTGATTTTATTATTAATTAGTCATAGTAAATAAGCACCTCATGTATACGCACAAAGCATGTAGACTTTATCCTCTCTCTTTACAATGGATTTGTGCACACAACTTGCATATATTTACATATCAGTATGACTCTCTCTCATACAACATCTTTACAACAAATTCCCTTCAAAAATATTCAATGGAAAGACTCAAAGACTCTTTTACTTGGTTACCAATAAGTAACTAGGTCGATAGCTAAGTGACCCAAAACTTCCCAACCTGTTACATATATATATATATATATATATATATATATATATAGGTTTTTGATATCCCTCATCCTCGCACCCACTACTTATCCTCATAACTATAAGTGGTAAAAGACTATAACCATTTCCTAACTAACTCTGGATTGATAGTTTCAAAAACGCCCATCTTTCTTATTTCTCGGTCGCTTCATCAGATTTAACCCTGCTTCAGTGGACTATTTTGCTTTAACACTATTCACAACAAAATCATTTTCCCAAAATGTACCAAAAATTTCTAGGTACAATAAGGCCCGAACACTCACATATGGCTCGTCGAAGGCCACTTCGAGCCTGAACTTGTGGCACCTTCAACTATGACAAAAACTATGCATGGACTTGCTTCATCGCTTCAATTGTTCGTTGAAGATTTTATTTCTATCGGCACAAGTCACCAACTAAATCTGTAGTAATGTGCCCTTCCACTTCTGCCTTAATCCAGGTGATTTCTTTCTTTATTTCTATATGGGATCCTCTAATTAGTTTAGAGATACGTTTGTCCTCCCTATGTAGCTCTTCCACTCTTTATGTCATCATTTGGTGTTCTTTCCGCAATTTATTAACTCCTACGTATAATGCCTTATTCTCTGCCAATTTTGCCATCCTCTCAATTGGCGACAGATCCTTAGAGAGAGAGACAAAGAGAGAGAGAAGTTGATGACACATAAGATAGAGATGAATGTCAATATAGAGAGGGATACAAAGGATAGGTGTTCAACTCATCCTTTTGTTGCTTTACGGGTGGTAGATGGGGGTGTCTACAATTATTTGAAGAATTATGGTGGCTATTTTGGGAATCCATCTCGTCGTTCTAAAGGGTGTTTTTAAGTTAGGGATGGTGGAAATATTATAGAACCTCCTTCTAAATGGATTCTTTATTTGTTGTGGGAAATGGGTTTATATGGTTATTTTTATGGAAGAAAAACCCCTCTCCTAAAGATAAAGCTTTAGCTTACTAAAGTTTGGGATTTTCTTTTAGGTAGAGTGGATATTTCTCCTTTGAATTGGTGGTTTTTCGATAGCTCGATGGTGGGATTTTGTTTTGTAGAAATGGTTGTGGGTTTTTATGTATGCAGATCTCATTTTCATGCTCTGGTCATAGCATTTTGACTCTTCAATGGATTTAAGACATTTGGATCTCTTATGGGTTCATTTTGTAGGTCTTCCTCGTCAATTTGTTTGTGAGAATGTTATCAGATCAATTAGGGATTCCATTGGGGTTTTTCTCAAGGATTCCCTACAAACCATTGACAAAGATGGCATTCCTTGATTTCTTGTGTTCATGTGGGCTAATGGGGGTTATTATTGGTTTGATTTGTAATTAATACCTATGAAATGTTTATTCATTTGAATGTAATACACATGACTTTAAAAAAATGTCTAACCTATAAAATAGTTTATTTCATAATTACAATTGCATTTCATTAAAATTCAGCCATGCATATATCTAATTAGTCTTGAGACTTGAATATATGAAGCAAACATGAAGGAAGAGACAAAAAGGTAAGTATGTTTAAATTTTATATTTCTATCTAGATTTGTTTATCTCTTTATTTATTTATGTTTATATGAATTCGCATTTCATCTATTATGACAAAGAACAATAAAAATACAATTATGCATATATATTTTCATTTGACAATTATTTTAGTGCCAAAATAAATAAACAAAAAAATATAAATGAATAAAAAGAAGTCATAAGTTGTTGATGTATTTGTAATTTTGGAAGATATTCTAATGTATATTACCACTATATTTTGTTGTACCCCCATCGGAGATGTGAACATTTGGTGTGATTGTCACAGTTGTTAGAAAAGTGGGGAGTTGGTATACTTTAAAAATAAAAGATGGTATCTCAGATGATGAAAAAACAACTTTAATATCATATTCATAGTATATTTGATTTTAAAATGCCTATATTTTATCAAATCAAAAACATGACCATCAAATATTTTTCCGGTAACAAATTCAATTATTTGAAACATTTGCACCTTGTTTTCACTTCAGTGGGACAACAACTACAAAAAGAAAATTTATGTATAATATTGGTTAATAATATAGCAAAAGAAAATAGGACTGTATAATAATAACATGACGTTAACATTTATGAATTTGATGAATAGCTTTTAACACTCTTGGTGATAGCGAAGCAGCAGCGCGTGAGGAGGCAGCGCGTGAGGAGCTGAGCAACGCGAGCTAGGGCTCGATCTGGCCTGCAGCACGAGCTGAGGCTCGTTGTGTGAGTATGGCAACGCCTGGGGGAGGGGAGGACCCCCCCCCCCCCCCCCCC
>LPNX011138658.1:301303-319398 GCA_001517045.1 Pseudotsuga menziesii
AGAATGGTCCCTACTTCATGGGATCGCAGGGCATCTATCTGAACAAATGGACTCCAGACTTTGACCCCGCGATTGATCTCCCCAAAGAGGTGCCAGTGTGGGTCAGGCTCCCCAATCTCCCAATGCATTACTGGGACTTTGACACGTTGAAGAGAATAGGGAACGGAATCGGCCACTTCATTGATAAAGCCGATAACAAAGGCCAATACTCTTGTGCCAGAATCTGTGTTGAAGTGGATCTTGAAGCCGGCTTACCTGAAGTAGTCAAACTTACAGTAGGATCCTAGACCCACTACCAGAAGCTGGACTACGAACACTTGCCATTCAAATGCAGGAACTGTCAAGAACACGGCCATTTTCAAAGATACTGCCCCAAACTGGCTGCTGGAAAAGAAGATGCAGAAGGATGGCAGAAAGCGAAGAAAGGGAAAACCTCCAGCAACACCAAAATAAAGGAGAAAACGATCCATGAACCAGCAAAGGAAGGAAATCCAGCGCCCAACCTCTAGGAAACCTCCAATGAGACCCAAAACCCTGATCTTGGTACAGAGGTTGGCGAAGCTCGCGAGTCTAGCCCAAGCGATCTTCATAGGACTGCTTCCAGTCTGCCAAAGGAACACATCAGCCAGATCTTGGAAACAGGTGCTGATTCCTCTAAGGAAGGTGACACCGAAGTAAGTAGCCCGTCCGTCTCTCCAAACCAACCAAAGCGGGGATGGAAGCCTGAGAAGAAAAGAAGGGAAGAACAGTCTTACAAGGACGTAGCTCAGGGATCACAGCACACTATTCCAGAGCTGATGAACACCAGATCGGGGTTGAATATTGGGAGGACCCCGAAAGGGGGCCATCCCCCTCAATCAGGTAAATAATGCAATACGTCTCCTGGAACTGCAGAGGACTAGGCACTGCTCTTAAAGAAGAAGCTATAAGAGATCTAGTAAGAGTATTGAGGCCGGAAGTCCTCCTAATCCAGGAGACGAAAATGGAGGAGGAAGCCCTCCTCCGAGCTAGGAACTCATTTTGGAAGAAAGGCCCAGGTAGGGCTGTGAGCGCTAGAGGAGCCTCAGGAGGCTTGGCAACTTTCTGGGACTCCGCAAAGCTTGATCTCGTAGAAGAAGAAGGCACCACGCACTGGCTTTTCACCAAGGTGTACCATAAAGACTCCGGTCACTATGTAAGTATCTTTAATCTGTATGTTCCTGTCTCATTTGTGGAAAAAAAAGAATGCTGGGACTCTTTAAAAATCTTCCTGAACCAGCATAATCCTGAGAACCTAGTTGTAGCTGGAGACTTAAACGTAACCCTTGCCCTAGCAGAAAAAAAAGGGGGATCAATAGTCCGGGATCCCGCCAGAGAATGGGTGGAAGACTTGATGATGGACTGGGACCTTGTTGATATCACCCCTGACAGAGGAAAGTTCACTTCGTCCAACAAAAGATTTGGGCCAGGCCACATTGCTGCTTGCCTAGACCGGATCCTTATTCACTCTTCCTTCCTCACCCTAGGTCTCATGGCCTCCTCTAAGATCCACGCGCATTACACCTCCGATCACAAACCAATCTCGCTCATCCTCTCCCCTGAAGTTCAGTTAGGCCCCATCCCCTTCCGGTTCAGTCCTTTATGGGTAGATCAGGATGGCTTCCTTGACATGGTGAACAAATCCTGGAATGAACCGATTTTTGGGTCTCCCTTCTTTGTCTGGGAAGGAAAATTAAAAAGATTAAAAGCTGATCTGAAATTTTGGGCTAAAGACCTAAGCTCCCCTACAAATGAAATGAACAGAACCCAGAAAGCTCTGGAGCAGCATCAACTGGCCATGGAAGAGTCCCCTATCACCCCTGCCTTGCTCATCAAGGAAGTTGATCTCCAAAGGCAGTACCAAAAAGCTTTTAGAGAGGAGGAAACCTACTGGAGAGTCAAATCAAGAACGCTCTGGCTTCATTCTGGAGATAAAAACACCTCTTTTTTTCACAAGCAGGCTCAAGCTCGCAAAATCTACAACTCCATCAACGAAATTCAGATGCATGATCAAATAATAAAGGACACCAACGGCATAAAGGAGGCTTCCCACTCCTTCTTCAAAGAGCTTTATTCTGCCCCGGACCTGGACCCGGTGGATCTGAACTCATTCCCTCTCTCAGTGATTCCAAAGCTGATCAGTGATGAGGACAACCAGCTGCTGAACAATCCGGTGAGTATTCGTGAAATTAAAAAATCCCTCTTCAGCATGGATCCAGACAAAGCTCCCGGGCCGGATGGCTTTACAGCTCAGTTCTATGTCTCTTGTTGGGACATAATCAAAAGGGACTTGTACAGAATGATTAAGAAGTCTCAGTTCTGCTCCAAATTAGGTGGCAGCACAAACTCCTCATTCCTGGCTCTCATTCCAAAAGAAAAAGGAGCCAGGAATTTCAATAGGTTCCGCCCTATATCCCTTTGCAATACTGGTTACAAAATCACAACCAAAATAATGGCCAACAGACTCAAAAAAAATCTGCCAAAGTTGATCCCGGAAAACCAAGGTGGGTTTGTCAGAGGCAGACAAATCCTGGACAATATAATTCTAGTCCAAGAAGCCATTCACACCAGCTACAGGAATAAAGAGAAAGGAATGGTAATTAAGCTGGACTTAGCCAGCGCCTTTGACCGTGTCAAGCATGACTTCCTCTTTGCTGCCATGAGGAATTTCGGGTTCAATCAGAATTTTATTAAGTGGGTTAAAGCCTGCATATCAGCTCCCTGGATTTCCCCGCTGATCAATGGCCGGCCTACCAAGTTCTTTCAGGCCTCAAGAGGATTAAGGCAAGGCTGCCCCCTCTCTCCAGTTCTCTTTGTCATCCAGGATTCTATTCTAAGTTACCAGCTGAACAAAAGTCTCCAAAACAGAGCTCTCTCAGGCATAAGAATAGCTCCCAAGGTCAAAGATGTAAATCACGCCCAGTTCACTGATGACACTCTATTATTGGGAGTGGCCAATCTCAGAACAGCCAGGAAGTTCAAATCAGAACTTGATTGCTTTATGAACAGCTCTGGAAGTGAAATAAACCTCCATAAAAGTAAGATTTATGGCTGGAACAGTACCCCTCTCGAAATGCTGAACATCTCTCGAATTCTGGACATGGAAGGCATCTCAAACTGGGACACCTTCAACTACCTGGGCATCCCCATATTCAAAGCCTCTCCTAAAGTTGTCCATTGGCTGCCTCTACTAGACAAGCTCAAAAACAAAATCCAAGCTTGGGGAGCATCCTGGCTCAACAAGGCTGGAAATTTTTTTTTAATTAACTCTGTCCTCACCAGTCTTCCTATTTATCAGTGTTCAGTTCTGTTAGCTCCCAAAACTATAACGAACAAGATTGAAGAGCTGCTCCGGCGTTTCCTCTGGGAGGGGGGACGAAACAATGAAAAGAAGATGCATCTTGTCAGCTGGGACAAGATCAAAAAGCCAAGGCTAGAGGGGGGCCTTCAAATCAGAGATGTTGCCACCCAAAATTTAGCTATGGGTAGCAAAATCCTCTGGAACATGATCTCAGGCAAGAACACTTGGAGCAAGCAGATCCTCCGGAAAAAATACTTCACAGGTAACAGGAAAAGATGCCTTGAAAAGCCTCCCAAAAAACAGACTGGTTCTCCTATCTTCTTGCTATGTAAAAAATCCCTGCCTTACTTCACAGCCAAGCTCACTTGGATTCCTGGAAATGGTGCAAACATTAACATCTGGGACGATTCTATTCTAGGAAATCAGCCTCTTAACAGCCTCATCGAACTGAGGAACATCCAGGCCTGGCTCTCTGCCAACAATAGATGCACGTTGTGGGATATCTCCACATGGGGAAATGATGATCAAAACTCCTGGGTTAGCTGGAACGTTGGTAACCACCCGGAGGAGCTTCAGGAGGAAGTGATGTTACTGTTGGACATGCTTCAAGGGAAAACGCCCATATCAGCCAGATCTAAAGACAAACAGGGCTGGGGCTCTGGCACTGGCAAATTCTCTGCCTCTGCTGGTTATTCTTCTATCCTGGAATGGCCTTGGGCTCCTCCCAACCCAGGCCCGTGGAAATTCATATGGAACTACCCGTCCATTCCAAAAATCGATATTTTCATTTGGCAGCTACTTCACAACAGCATACTCACCAGCGAAAATCTAAGAAGGAAAGGATGGGCTGGCCCTTCACGCTGCCCCCTGTGCAGAAACACTGAAGAGAATGCAGACCATTTATTTACAGCCTGCGACTTCACTCTTGAGGTCTGGAAAATATTGCTTGGCTCCTTCGATATCTGTTTACCCAGCATAGTAATGGAAATGGTAAGTCGTTGGCCCCATCTTTATCCCCACGATTTGAGCAAAAAGCATTTAATTAAAATCACTTGGATGTGGATTCCCAAGTTCTTGTCATGGAAAATATGGTTGGAGCGGAATAATAGAATATTCAGGGAGGAAAGCAAGGTCACAGCACAAGTTTCTATCAAAGCCCGGGTTATGTTGACTGAAACTTTAAATATTAAGGCTCCCAAAAGCAATACGGCCCCTCTCTCTATTGAAGAAGACCAATGGATTAAGGAGTATCAACCTGTTCAAAATAGCAAAGCAGCCATGAAACCGCCCCACAAAGCCAGCTAGGAAATTAGACTAGCTGAAATGGACTTTATCAAGTGGAGATCAGTGCTAAATGAATGGTGTCTCTTCTTCGACGGGGCCTCGAAAGGGAACCCCGGGAAAGCTGGAGGAGGCGGTATTATCTTTGAACCTTCAGGAAAAATCCATCTGTCCTATGCATGGGGCCTAGGACAAGCTTCCAACAACCAAGCTGAAATCCTGGCGCTGTGGCAGGGCCTTACCCAGGCAAGAAATCTGAACATCCAAAAGATCAATATTTTCGGTGAGTCCAGGCTGATTATTAAAGCGGTTCATACCAAGAAGGTGCCCTCGGACATCTATCTTAGCCAAATTTTCAAGAAAGTCTGCCTCCTCCTTTCTCAATTCAGAATTTATAAGGCTCAGCATGTGCTACGGAATCTTAATAGTCTAGCGGATGTTGAAGCCAATCGAGGAGCTCTTTTGAACAAAAGCCAGCTATCTGTCAACGGAGGAAGCTCTATTTGTGCAATTCCATAAGAATAAGGAAAGGAAGACCTCCATGATAAAAAATGTAATGGACTTAAGCTGGAAAAGAAAACCAGAAAAGTAAATCTGAATCTGTAGGCCCTGGCAGCCCATTTGCCAGCTTTTAATTTAAATTTTAACCATTTTTGTAAAAAAAATATAGCAAAAGAAAATATATACAAAATAAAAATATATATACAACACAATCCATATTTATGACAAAATTGAGAACAAAAGAAGTACAAGATGTGGAAAAATAAGTTGGCTTGATGGATGTTGTAAGTAACAATGCACATATGTATCCATTATCTTCAAACAACTACTATTTAAAAATATAAACATATTGTATCAAACGATTAACAATTAAATTTTGTGAACATATTGAAGGCACTTTGATTAGTAACAAATGGATATTCGACCCATTTTGAACATATTTGTGCCCAATACAATTTTCCTAGAGGCCCATTTTCATTAATAAAATATTCAATGATTGATTGTGCCAAGTGAAATTAGAAATTCCATTTTATCTATGCATGTTTTCTAAATGACACTATTAAAACTATAAACAACACTATTGTAGAGTGCAAATTAGGGTGTTAGGGAACCTATTCACATTAAACCAGAACATAAAAGAAAATAGTAGAAGGGAAATATTGTATTCCAATAAAAAAGGTGGTGTTTAATGACACCATTACAACACCTAAGAACAACACATTATGGTCAGAACATCACAGTGTATTCTTAAACATATTTAATTGATCATATCAACACAATCCATGGGGTCATTATTTTATAGTCTCTAGATATAACAAACTCTCTTGAACTGAGGATGATATGGTCCACAAATAGGGTTACTTGGTTCTAATTGTTTCCACAAAATCTGGAATGTCCCATAGATTAGTCAGTTTTTCTAGTTTATTTGACCATGACCTCATTGACCATTCAATTGAATAATCAATCAACCACTCGCTCAAGCCTCTAGAAATTGCTCTGCATTCGATTGTTGCTTATCTACTAACTATCTCCAGAATATCTATAGGTGTTATAAACCTACATAACCTTAGGTTCCAACACCCCCCCATCGGCACAACTCTAGACATTAAAGAGGTGAAATTATGTTCTCTGAACAACCCCCCATAATTACAGTTTCTTGAAGCCCAAGCATAGCCTTAAGTTTCACAAACTTAGCTTCCGGTAGAGTCTTAATAAAGATATCATTGATATGATCATATGTCCTACACCAAACAAGTGATACAACAGTGTCCTCTACTAATTGTCTCAAATAAAGAACATGAAGTTCAACATGATTATTTTTTTGTGAGAAATAGGATTATCAACAACCTGTATTGTACTATGATTTTCATAATGGATAATAGTTGAGGCTTGAACAGGAAAACCAAGCTATTCTAAAATATGACGAATCCAAACTACCTTTGTACCTATATTAGGATCGCCATGATATTTTTCTTATGTAGTCTAGAGAGAGAGAGAGAGAGAAGTTTCTATTTCTTACATGACCAGACCAAGGGTCCAAAACTAAGTCAAAACACATACAAAAGTGGACTTTTGGTCATCAATGTCACCTCCCCGGTTTAAAAGTAGTAAACCCAACTAGCAAATTTGTACTACGATAATACTTCATACCGTATTAATAATTTCCTTTAATATAGATAATATTTATCTTTGAAACTTTCTAGTGGATTTCTTGAGGATCCCACATGAACCAAGAAAACACACTAACAACAAAGGAGAGATCAAGTATATTGTTACTTAGTTAACTAATTCACCAACCAACTGTTGACAAAAGAGTGGCATCAACTCACAAAGAGTCACATTCCTTAAACAATTTTATGCCTAGATTAATAAATAGCACAACACTTACAGTCATCCATTTTGAATCGTTTCAAAAGATCCAAAGTATATCTTAGTTGAGAAAGAATGATACCATCATCCATTTTTTAAATTTGAATATGCAAAAATAAATGCAATGGACCAATATCAATCATTTCAAGTGTATTTGCGAGTTGTTTCTTCAAACCCTAAATCAGATGACATTATTTTTAGTTATGACTAAATCATCAACATACAATGCCACAATCAAGGCCTCACCATGAAGATGTAATATATAAATATTGTGATTATATTCACAAATTTTTAAGCCAAGATTGAAAAAGAAATGATTGATCTTCTCATACCAATCATGAGGTGCTTGTTTCAAACTATACAACAAATTCTTGAGTCGAAAAACAAGACCCATTTCTATCACAAAACCAAGAGGTTGTTCCATATAAATTTATTCATAAAAGTCTCCTTGAAGAAAAAAATCACTTTTAGAATCCATTTGATAAAGTTCCCATCCAAAACAAGGCACAAGGGAGAGAATCAGTTGAACATAGTTCATCTTTGTAAAAAGGGAAAAGGTTTTAGTGTAGTTGATGCCTTCTTACTGAGAGAAGCCCTTGGATACCAAGCAAGCCTTATGATGTTCAACAAAACCATTGGAAGTAAACATGGTCTTATAAACCCATCGACATTGAACAATATTATTTCCTTATGGTTGAGGAACAATTTCCCAAGTATGATTATTCTCAAATAATAACTTGCAATAGTCATAGCATTTTCTCATTCAGGAACTCCCTGAGCATCAACATAAGTGTCGGGATCATAAGTTTCAAGAACATGTGCCATTAGTGAAACACTACCATGTTGTTTCTAATTGTAGGTGTGTTGACTAATACTAACATCTATAGCATCGGGTCCAAAAACTTTAATTGTTTGATCATTCCACCGAGGTATACAAGTCAATGGTGATTCAGTTTGGTGATTACTAGTTGAATGAGTAGTTGGATTGATGTTCTTATTCAATGTATACTGGCCACCAGTCGAATCATGAGTATAATTAATTGGTATAGGTGGGGCCCCAAAGAATGGTAAATACGATCAAGTTTATTCGGTAATATAAAAAGTATCACTATGCAATAGACGAGAAGAGGAGTTCAATAACTTATTACCTAAAATATCCTCATCAAATGTCAAATTTCTACCCAAAATGATATGTTGTTTGATAGGGTCAAACAATTGATAGGATTTCGATTCATCAAAATAACCATTCATGATGTAATCATGACTCTTTGCATCCAATTTCTTCATGTAGTTATCATTGATACACACCCAAGTAACACATCCAAAGGATATGAGGTTCCAGATAGAGGGGTTCCTTTCGTTCCACTTATTGACTTGAGCTTTGTTTTTTATAGATCTATTCGGAACAAGCTTTAATAGATAGTTTGAATAGTAAACAACTTCTACACAAACTTTATTCAAAAGTATTTAGACTGCAGTAGGCATCAAGCCATTTCTACCAAATTCTGATTATTCCACTTTGCAACTCCATGTTGTTGAGGGTTCTGAGGTATAAATCTCTTCCAAGAAATTCCATTTTGAAAGATATATTCTTTAAATTGTCAACTCACATATTCTCCACAATTTTTTGATCTCAAACATTTGATAGGTCATCCAAATTTATTTTCATCTAATGCCCTAAATTCGTTGAATCTTTCAAATACAAGACTCTTCTTCTTCAATAAATATACCCAAGAAAATATACAGAAATCATCAATGAAGGTCAAAATATACTTTGCACCTGCTAATGAGGGTTTTTTCATGTGACATAGATCATTATGAACAAATTTCAATCGGCCATGTGCTCACCATGCTTTCTCGGAATCAAAGGGTGCCTGATAGTCCTCTACAAACTCCATCAAGTGGAATAGTATTTGGTATACCAATAACCAAATTATTTTTTACCGTCCTCTTCAAACTTCAAAAGTTTAGATGTCCAAGTCATTCATTCCAAACTTGACTTCTATCATCAGTCTGAGCAATGAATTCAATTGATCCAGTCCTTAGAAAGAAAACCCAGTCACTGAACTTGTAAATTCTGTCTTTGGGATCTAAATATCATGAATAAATAACCACCCCCCAATCCTTAGATCCTTTACGATAAGTGATATGACCAAAACTCAATAGCCTTCTTATTCTATGTAAGTTGTGCAATTGAAAACAAAAAAATTCTCAAGCTAGGTACATGATAGATATTGGATATTTGACCATGCCTACATTCAAAATCACCACTTCTAGCAACAGCAAGAGAATAATCATTAACTACATAAATATTATATTATGGGTCTCCACTTAAGGAAGTCTCTCATAGAATCATCCTTAGCCATATGATGTGTACAACCAGAATTGACTATCCATTCTTTCTGAGTGCTATGGGCATGTAATGCCTAGGAAGTAGTAATAAAATAGGTGAATTTTTCAACAGTTCAATTGATCAACTAACCAATCAACATTCCTTCTTTAAGATTCCTGACCTTTTCCTCCAAGTCCTTTAGGTTCTTCTAGCAAGTTTTCTTGATATGTCCCCCTTTCAATAGTATCGACATGTTTTCTTCTTTCGATTCTTCTTCATCGATGTCGAATTTTCAATCTTTCCTTTAGTAGTTTGGTCAATGATCCAGTCGACCACGTCCTTTAAAAATTTTATTGACCTTGATTTTAAGCAACTGAGCTTAGTGTTTTCTACCAAGATTCCCTTGTTCAAGCAAATTTTATTGGTATTTAATCAACAAATCATTGAATATATCAAAGGTGAATTCCTTATCATATTTCTTTTATGACATTTAATTGGCACGAAATGAAGACGAGAACACATCATAAGGTATTCTCATATTCATCAAGACCAATACAATGATTTGTCCATCCATTCTTTGGAAAACTCTGACCACATTCACCCAATTTCAACTATAGCTCTTTGATGTGAGCTAATTAGTCCTCGATCCTTTTAAATGAATGGGATTCTAGATAGATCAACTCTTTATCTATATGCATTACTTGACTTTCATTAACCTTTTCTAAAAATGACTTCAGCTTACTCCAAACGGCATGAGGGAAATCAATCCCACTTATATGAAATCAAATCTCCCTTGAAATGTAGGTCATGATGACTCCAACAGCCTCATCCTTCTTTACATTGATGACAAAATTAACTTGATCATATGTCGGATATGGAATAGATACCTTAGTATATTACCACAATTTCTTTCTCTTAAACAAAGTTTCCATATCTAGCACCCATATTCGATAGTTGTGTCCATTTAAAAAAGAAGTTATATATTGGAATTCATCCTTTTAATCATACAGATCTAATCCAAGTTCAAAGAAGAGGTATCAGTCAACAAATATTCATCCTGGAGTTGATCAATCCTAGATCCAACTCAACAATATTCACAAACAAAAAGCTAGTTCAAAACCATATCTCTGATACCATGTTGGCGAACCTCTTCACATTGAAACAAAGAAAATAGTAGAAGGGAATTATAATTCTAGAAAAGAGGTGGCTCCAAAATACATTGTTACAACACTTAATTATAGTACATTATTATCAAACTATCACAATGCATTCTTCAACATATTAAAAGGATTATATAAACACATCCCATAGGGTCATTCTTTTATAGCCTCCATATATAACAAACTCCCTTGAAGTGAGGATGATTTGGTCCACAAATAGGGGTCACTAGTTCTAACCATTTCCACAAAATCCGCAATGTCCCGTAGCTTAATCAGTTGTTCTAGTCGAGTTGACCACATCCTCGTCAACCATTCAGTTGACCAACCAATAGACCACTCAATAGAGCCTCCAGTTGACTACTCTTCTAGTCGACTAATGTATATCGAGTAACTGTCTGTAGAATATCCATAGGTGTGATGAACATGCATAACCTTAGATTCAAACATAAGGACCTTTTATTGCAATATCTTCTCTATGTTGGAAACATAGTCCTTGTGATTATGGTAAATTGTAGTGTAGCATTATTGATATTACTATTCACATTCACCATAGGTGAATATGAAGAGTCATATGGGATTCTAGGAGACCTCTTGGAATATAAAACCAATGGTCATATCTGGATGTATTTATAGATGTACCATCTTAATGAAAAATACAATGTCACACTTTTCTCTATTTGGTTTGTTATTCTCATTGAGATTGATTTTGACAGTGATATCAAAGCTAGAGTTTCAATACCATGAACTTCCCTCTCTATGTGCCTTATTTTTCCCTTGAGTGAGTTCATGACCTGTGAAAATTCACCTCATTTCCCTCCATCTCTATTTGATACTCCATATCTACATGAATGTATTGAATACATCCACTTGAATTTCCCTAGCGCCATACAAAAAGAGTCCAAGAAGGATTCCCTAATCCAAGTGCCTAGAAGATCCAAGTGGAATTTTCCATCCCTCTATAAGTTATTTCAAAACCAAGGAACTATTGTCAGTGTTTCATAATAAAGGTAGTGACAACGCATGAATCCTTAATTTATTTTAGCCTTAATCTCCTGAGGTAAGTGGCACAATCAAGAGGTAGCGATGGATCCCCAAATTTTGGCAATTCAATATTATTGGACCAAATACCAACAGGTATGTCCAATGAACCACACTGTCCTTCTACCAATGAACTAAAACCTTACCAATTCTTGACTTAGTGATAAACTAATAATTCTTGATTATTCAATTAAAGAATTTCTACCGGATAATTCCTTAATTGAATAGAACAATTCCTTGGTCGATACTGGTCAAAAACTCCTTACCCATCCCTATAGAATCGAATAACTCTTTAGTCCAAATACTTAAGAGATGAATCTAAAGAATTCCTTAATATAACTAAATTCTCTCTATTAGAGAGATTGAATCTAATATTGGAGTTTTTTGCCTCATATGAGCACCAATCATTGTTTTTGTTCATGTGTTACTTTGGCATAACCAACCTCGGTATTTTTAAAAAATACTCAAACAATGAACTCGATTATGGATGAAGCATCACAAATCATTCATTTTGGAGACCAACTCAGCTTGCAAACCATGAAATTTTATAAGTATTCTTGTATTTTGGTACTATGAGTATCAAATCAAACTAAGTTGAATTGTATTTTTGATCGGATGCATTCTCAGTTGAACCTGACACCCTTCATATGTTGAGTCCACAACATATATTGTTAAGTCCTATTTTTAAAGGGTCGAGTTGTAAGAGGCCCTATGAGGTCCGAGTTAGTATTTCAAATGACTAAGAGAAAAAAATTATTAGTTATTGAACACTCTAATATTGACTATTGTTGACTATTCAATCATAATCCACAAGGAAACTCTCCAATATGTGTTGACGTATTTGCAAGATTCATAAGCCAAAGTAGACCTTCTTCATACTCAATCATGTCTCTAGCATGAACAACTTAGTCAAGAAACGTCGGATGCAAAAGATGAAACTTATCATGAACATATTCAACATAATCTTTCTAATCCTGTAATTAGACCTTGGGAATAAATCAGGTACAACAAACAAATAATAACTTCATATATGTTAAGGAAGTGACCTTCCATATTTTTTATTATGCTAAGCCAATCCAATTTCAGAGTCTTAGATTCCTTTAAGAATATTCATATTCACCTATTTGAGTTCAACATCAATGCCTACATTGTCATCGAATTAGTCATGCCGAGGATCAATGTTTAGATCTCCATCCTTGTCGACATTGCGGGAAGCACAATCATTCTTCAAATAAATGTTTAAAACTAAATAAACCTAAAAGAGTGAAGATTCATTGTGGGTGGATCCATTCTTGGCAACGGTCATCAATAACTAAGAAGATGCATAAGTCATACCAAAGAATTTAGTCTCAAGTTTTGATGCAGCTTGTAGTAGAAAGTCTTCTTACTTCTCATCTTGTACCTGACAAGGTGATTTCCATGGATTAACAAACAAGATTCAAGTTTCGAATCTCTATCAATCAAACAAAAACAAGGGAATCTAAGCCACAACAAAACTGAAGCCAACAACCAGATACTCGAGCCAAATCCACTTCGAAAGTTGGAGTTGTAGCCAGAAGACAGAAATAGAGCCTTGTTCCAGAGCATCTATTGGTTTGTGGTCATCCAAAAACCACTTATTCAATAGAATACATCGAAATATGTTGCTTTTTATTTCATTGGTTGGTGGTCGTCTAAAAAGCCACCCATTTAGTAGAATACTTCAACTTTTGCTAACTTTTGTGGCTTGTCGCCAACCAAAAACGCCAAGTTTGTAGTCATACTAAATCCACCCATTTAGTATAAAACATCAACTTTTGATAACTTTTTTGGTTTGTGGTTAGCCAAAACCATCGATTTTGTGGTCATCCAAAAACCACCCATTTAGTAGAAGACATATACTTCTGGTAACTTTTTTGGTTTATGATTAGCCAAAACCATCGAGTTTGTAGTCATCCAAAAACCAATTGTTTAGTAAAAGACATCAGCTTCTGCTAATTTTTTGGTTTGTGGCCAACCAAAACCACTGATTTTGTGTCCAACCAAAACCATCGAGTTTGTGGTCACCCTCAAACTACCAATTCATAGAGCACTTATATTTTCACCATTTAGCAAAAGACGTCAACTTCTGCTAGCTTACTTAGGAAACTTGGATTGTCAAGAAATGGTCAACCATCAACAGTTGTTCACATTTCATCTTACTTTCAAAAGATTCTTGGACTGACAACACCCCTTCTAATTAAGAGGGAGAATGTTGGAAACCTAATCCTTGTGGTTATGGTAAATTGTAGTATAATATTATGAGTGTTATTCACATCACCATAGGTGAATATGAAGAGTCATAGGGGAATACAAAATACATCTTGGAATATGAAACTAGAGGTTATATCTTGATGTATTTATACATGTACTATCTTAATAAAAAATTCAATCTCATGCGTATCTTTATTTTGTTTGTTATGATCATTGAGACTGATTCTAACACTCTCTAGCAGAATATAAATATCATATAAAATTTATATTCAAATTAATCCAACTACGTCTATCTATATGTTCTATTTTTTTAGTATATAAAAACTTTACATTAAATGAAGACATCATAGACTTAAATAAAAAATAATAATAATAACATTAAATTATGATTTTACTAATTGCTATGAATTGATTTGATAACTTCGAATAACTAAACCTTCATTTTGAAAGCCAACATCATGTCAAATTGAGAGCCCCCTAAGCTATGAAACAAATCCCATACAAAAAAATGTAACAAATAATTGGTTTAGGATATGTTAATGAAAATCACATATGGAAGATGTAAATTACTTGACATCTTTAGTGAACTATTGTACAAAATATTTGTTTTATAATATATCAATGTATTCGTGTATGGTTTATAATCTATTAATATTCACATATACTATAATCAATGTTATTGCATATCATAACATATATGAACTTGTCAAATTCATAACATTTAGGAACGCAATAAATGACAAAAGCATCGGCAATGCAATGGTAATTGTATTGCTAACTAAATCATCTTTTTTAACTTTTAAATTTCGTGATTTATTTTTTACTTCCTATGAAAAGGTGTCTATCTTTTTAAAATTTTATTTTTTTATAAATTTTAAATTTTATTTTATTTTTTATTTTAAA
The DNA here is from genome assembly GCA_001517045.1 of Pseudotsuga menziesii. NCBI lineage: Eukaryota > Viridiplantae > Streptophyta > Pinopsida > Pinales > Pinaceae > Pseudotsuga > Pseudotsuga menziesii. The sequence continues at coordinate 315,939 of LPNX011138658.1, forward strand.
AATTTTAATCGACAAAACTATTAGAATTTGTATAATGGATTTATAATCTAATGTAATCCTCATTTAGAATTGCAACACAGATAGTATAAAATAGAGAAGAATTAATGAAGCATAAACATGAGAGAGAGAACTTAATTGGTATAAACTTTATCTGATTATTATTCACCAATATGGTTACAATTATAATACATCCTCAAGAAGGAAATCCGATAGCCGAAGAGGCAATTCGAATAGTTCACAATAATAGAAGGCTTAGATGTTACTAATTCCCAAATCTATACCAGTGTCAATCCAACTCAAATCTATAGGTCACGAATGGGAAATATTAGACTTGGTAAGCCATGAGTGACATAAAAATCAGTAATGGGTGGATTTTGGGAGAAAAAGATGGAAATGATTGAGGCTAAAAAGTGGTCAGTTTTCCCAACTCATCCTAGTGCAACTTCCTAATCCTAATCTAGGAGTACATCAATTTAAAGCTGGCATATCTTAGAAAAGTTGGACAAAAGCAAGAATAAAGCAAGAAGTGCGCTCTAGTCAGCAAAGCAGGAGAAAAAGAAGGAAAGAGGACGCTATGATAGTTTAAGATGGTCAAAAAAGACAAATAGGGTCCATAACTCAATACTATGCACTAGGAAGCCTAAACACATGGAACAACTTACACTAAACACTTAGGAATTTAATGAAATTATTTTAACCTATGGTCTAGATAGAATTACATTCCAACACCCCCCTTAAGACAAAATGGTAGTGATCTTTAGAATTATTGAGGGCACAATAAACAAAGGCTTATGGTTACCCTTACATTATTAATCCATATGAACTAAGGAAAGAAAAAAAACCACATCAGGAAATCCTCCCTAAAAAATGGACATGAACCAACACCATAAATAACTACTCCAAACTCAAGTAGGTGTGAACTTGATTATATGTCTAGCGGAATCTTCTTCTTGGGAAGAAGTGGATGTTTCTCCCATATCTGGATCATCTTTGCAAAGTTTACAAGTGAATGTTGGTGCTCACCAAACTTGAACTTCCTGAGATCAAGTCCAAATGAGACTTGAGGTGCTAAGTCATGATCTTTGAACCAAGATCAGGTCCCAATGAAGTAAAATAAGCTATAAGTGAATGGTGTTGTCCTCCATATTCTGTGAAAATCTAAGAACATATGTCAATTAAAATCATGCAATGGATAGGAAGCATGACAGTGAAAGCGAATGCGACAACTCCATACTTCAAATCATCCAATGACACACCAAAATGCAAACCACTGTGAGGCTCTGAGTGTGACTGACTCTGCAACAACTAGATGATTATCTTTAGAATTCGAATGTGAAGACTGTGAGAACAAAGGGGTTTGGAGATCAACTCCAAGAAGGTGGAACAAGAGTCCCAAGTGCGCCAATACAATGGAAAATGCACAAAATTATCCATCTTTAGTAGATCTTGAATGAACTGAGACATTCAACATAGAGGAATACATAGGAAGAAATGTTACTATGAGAGTGAGGGTGTAACCAACAACTACATACTATGATCTAGCCTCCAAAACATCCAACTATCAAATAATGCTCCATTATCTAGTGAAGTATGCACATGATCATCAACATCTAACATATTATCTTCAAGAATTGAATTAGAAAAATGATAGGAGAACAATGAGAGAGTAGAGGGCTAAGTTCCTCATCAACAAGAGTAGTTTAAATGTCTTCTTCATGCAGATGAGCTACGTGCGAAGCAATAGTGGGAGAAGGAACCTCTACAAGGAAACTTGCACCAATTGAAAATTGTGTTGAGATTTCTACCATATTCTTCTTCTTCTTGAGCAACTTCAGAGAAATTGTACCTGCAAACAACACTAAATATGTGTATGGAATATTAACTGATTCTAATGATCTCTACTTAAGACAATAGGCATATTCAGAAGTGCATCAGACTTGGGTGGACTCCAATGGATAAATCAATGGCTTCAAGGAAATTTCCCTAGAACACCTATTTCAAGAAATCTAGAAAAATTCTATTACAAGGACTTCTATGACATTGAATTTTTTTGTAAACATTTTATTTATTTCATTTAATTTGTAAAAATTATGCATTAAAGAAATATTCCATTAAAATTGGAAAAACTAATCCTAGAAAGAATGTTTTTATTGATCACAAATTTTATTTACTCCAAGTGTTTTTAATATACAATCATAAAAAATGAAATGTTGTATCATTTATAACTAGTTTGGTATGCCATAAATTAGGAGGAGTATATGAAAATCTGTAATTTGTTGAATCGTGAGAAAAAATATTCATGAAGATATAAAATGTAGGATTAATGAAGTTAAGTTGCACACATAATTGCATGTTTTATTACAAGAAGATCTCTATCTATATTTGAAGTGAACAAAGTATCATATTAAATATTTTTATTGTTAAATAACATATTATAATATAGCATGATTGGAAGGAAATCACAATATTAAATTAAAATAAAATAAATTATAAGAAATGTATTAATGTCAAACCAAATAATAACTATAAATTCATCAAAATTGGGATAGTTGTTAGGTACAACATTATACATACACAATGAAAGTGTGAAGAAATCGAATTAAGATAATGGGTCTACTATCTATGCCTAGAGTCCAATTATAGTGGGATGTAGTAGTTGATAATATATTTGAGATGTTTGAATTTGGTGCTTAATGGATCCAACATCCCCCCAATAGTCAATCAAGGGACTTGCTAGTCGAATCGAAACTAAAAAAGGGGATTATAAAAAACATTGTGAGGATGTCATAGTTGAAGGGAAGGTACCTCATTTACATTGCTTCACTAGTCTAGAAGTTGAGATGATGTTGTGATTTTCTTGCCTCTTAGAATTGCCTCTAGGTAGCACCAAGAAAGAGGAAATCATCTTGGTGGTGTTTGGTAAGGGAGATAGTTTGAGAAAGAAAGATATGAGCTTTAGGGAATCCCTTATGTATATTGATGTTAGGCACCACTGGTCTAGGTATCTATGGAAGGCTCAACACCATTGCTCTATCTCGCCTATAAGCCTATGTGATTAAACCAGGAACTACCCTAGAGGTACCATCTTGAGTGCATGCATCCACTGGTATAAGGTACATGTTATTATGACAATAAGGTTATCTATTTAAATCTCCATGTTCAAATTGATCTATATAGAAGTTCATTTTGGGTTTAAACCCCTAAATGGATTCTAGCTAAGTAACATGTATGTACTTCTTGTAAATGTATTCCCAAATGATCCTTCTCATTTCTTGTTTTGTTATGAGGAGTTGACCAACTGTATCAAGATAGTTCATTTATGTGGGAAGTCGATATTTTAGATATCTAGTGTGGATTGAGGTAAGAAATTGTCTTCTAAAATCCAACGTCAGGAGTGCGCAGTGGAGTCCACTTTGTAAGGGTCTTCAAAGAGATGTATGTAAGAAAGGGGTATCAATCT
>LPNX011138658.1:344830-361271 GCA_001517045.1 Pseudotsuga menziesii
GTGACATAGGGCATTGGAGCTCTAGATAAGCCAAGCTAGGTTGTCATGCAGTGGAGACCAATTCGAATGGATTCTCTCACCAATTCAAGTTGCCTTAATGCAACAATTCATTTGTTTTGATATAATGAATAGAATAAAGTTTTTATAAAAGAGCTTTTACATCTCTTCTTTGTTTTGTTGATAAATATAATAGTTTTATCACTTAATTGATTACTTGCAAATTGTATTATTATTACTTTATCTAGTTTCTAGATTTTGCACTCTATAATCTTATATCTACTATATATTAAATGACCATTATACCTACACTATTATTAATTTTATTAATCCTTTCTACCCTAGGTAAAAAATCCCAAGCCAAAAACACTTTTTAAATATTTCATGTTGTATAACTATTTATTATGTTGTTAAACCAATTAACCTTTTATTTCAACTGGTTATCATCTATTAAAAAGTTTAACAAACTTTTAGTTTTAAAAGTTTTTGGCCCATATTTTCTCTGTTAAAATCTCATCCCTAGCACAATCTTTTTAGCAGTTCAATGGGAAATTCAAAGAGCTAAGCAAGTGTAATCACCCAATTTATATTTACTGAAACAATATAAAAAGAAAATCCGAGCTCCGACTGTTTAATTGCATTCTTTTCCAGACTCAAAGAAAGAAGACAGTACTTCCATTAGTTCTCAGGTTTTGGAGGATAATCCAGCCATTGAATCCTCACTTTAATAGTGTTAAGCCTCAATCGTCCTTCTCTCTGACAAGTAATTCATTTACCCACTCGTTAGCCCATAACTGAGCGTAACAAGTAAGCAATAGGAATCCTGAACTACCACTATCATGCGATTAAGTTAACAAACTCGATAACCTTGTTTTTTCCCAGAGTTGCATTGAAACCCCCTGGGCCCTCATCATTAAAGAAACATCCAATCACCATGGTGAATTCTAGCCTTTAATTTATGCACCCCTCCGCACCGTTCCATGTTCATTGGGAATAAAGATATGCCGAGCCAAGAAAATCAGACAACCATAAACGGTGCATGAACTTATGAACTCTCCTCCCATAAAATGAAGAGCCATATCATAAAGAGAGACAGTGATAAGACGTAGGTGGAAGGCGGTTGCAGGCACCTAGAGCGACACGAAGAATCATTAAGAACAAGCTTACATGAATATCTTCACCATGCCATTCTATTTAATCCCACTAACTTTACGTTAATATATTTGTTTAAACAATACCTAGTTTATTTAAAGACGCGTTCAGATATTTTTGAAAGATGCAAAAGGACGGTGGGGATTTATTTCTTCCAGTCATATTGCTACTGACTAAAATACTGGAATTAGTACCAATAAATTCAAGAGACAGATGCCTAGATTATCTTAGCATGTTAATTAGTGGCACTGGCAACATTTTAAATGACACGTACCACAAATGCATGGATTATAATAGGAGAGTGCCACCGAAAATAGAACATGCTTTCCCGATTTCTAGACTTGGCAATGGCGGAACAACGGCTACGATTAGGAGACCAGAAACTGCCGATATCAAATTATATTTGGTTGGTCCAAATGGATAAGACTCTGAACGAAATCCTGTTTATCTTCATTCTCAAGTTTTGAGAAAATCGGAATTTTATAACACCATGCTTTCTGATCGTTGGTCGTGTTCGGATGAACGGCCTCTTGAGATCAAGGTAACAAGTTCTCACCCTTACATCCATTATATTAGATGTATTAGCCTCATGTATTCTTCTCAAGCGGACACAAGCTTATACTTATTCAACATGGATGAAGCTCTGGCTATTCTGCCTATTGCTTCAGAATTGTTGTTTTACAACTGCATCAACGAATGTATGCGCTATTTCGATGCTGTTCGTTTGAATTCACTGCAAGAATCCCAACTTCGAGAACTCCTATCTTCTCTGCAAATAAATTACTCCGCTGATATGGCTGCCAGACTTGGTATGGCATTAGTATTGTTTCAAGGTGTTTATTGAAAACCATTAGTGTTGTTTTGTTGTGTTTAGTGATGACCAATATTGAGTTTTTATTAAACATATACTTTATTCATTGGTAAGTTTTTCACAATAGTTAAATAGTGATTCAACATTTATTAAAAGGATACTGTAATTACCTGTATTATCTCATGAATGCCGAACTCATTATTAGTATGCGATGAAGAGACAAGTCATTTGGTTGTGCGAGCGAGATGTAGGCTACTTCTTCCCATTACTAATTCATTTACCCACTCGTTAGCCCATAACTGAGCGTAACAAGTAAGCAATAGGAATCCTAACCTACCACTATCATGCGATTAAGTTAACAAACTCGATAACCGTGTTTTTTGCCAGAGTTGCATTGAAACCCCCTGGGCCCTCATCATTAAAGAAACATCCAATCACCATGGTGAATTCTAGCCTTTAATTTCTGCACCCCTCCGCACCGTTCCATGTTCATTGGGAATAAAGATATGCCGAGCCAAGAAAATCAAACAACCATAAACGGTGCGTGAACTTATGAACTCTCCTCCCATAAAATGAAGAGCCATATCATAAAGAGAGACAGTGATAAGACGTATGTGGAAGGCGGTTGCAGGCACTTAGAGCGACACGAAGAATCATTAAGAACAAGCTTACATGAATATCTTCACCATGCCATTCTATTAATCCCACTAACTTTACGTTAATATATTTGTTTAAACAATACCTAGTTTATTTAAAGACGCGTTCAGATATTTTTGAAAGGTACAAAAGGACGGTGAGGATTTATTTCTTCCAGACATATTGCTACCGACTAAAATACTGGAATTAGCACCAATAAATTCAAGAGACAGATGCCTAGATTAGCTTAGCATGTTAATTAGTGGCACTGGCAACATTTTAAATGACAAGTACCACAAATGCATCGATTATAATAGGAGAGTGCCACCGAAAATAGAACATGCTTTCCCGATTTCTAGACTTGGCAATGGCGAAACAACGGCTACGATTAGGAGACCAGAAAACTGCCGATATCAAATTATATTTGGTTGGTCCAAATGGAGAAGACTCTGAACGAAATCATGTTCATCTTCATTCTCAAGTTTTGAGAAAATCGGAGTTTTATAACACCATTCTTTCTGATCGTTGGTCATGTTCGGATGAACGGCCTCTTGAGATCAAGGTGACAAGTTCTCACCCTTACAACCGTTATATTAGATGTATGAACAAACAAACAAAAATCGTTTCCGCAATCAACATTTTTGCCAAAGGAATGCTTTTTAAAAATTATTTTGCTTATTGTTTCACCAGTCCATATGCTCTGTCAAGAAGCACGAGCATCCGTTTGATTCCCTTTGCTGGTAAATCAAGCCAAACGTAACGGTATTTACGATGGGGCTCATCAGGCCGCGTTATTGTTGGATTATATTCAACCTAACCCTAATTGGATCTACCCTAAATTATTGCATTTGTCCGGATCCATTCTTTTAATTAATATCTCGTAATGACTATGCTCCCATGGCCGGCTGTTGTTAACTCAGTTAATCTGTTCGTTTCCGAAAGTGAGAGTACAAAGGTTTGAGACAAGTTAGGGGCAATGGGGAGAATTAAGCCACAGACATTGTTGCAGCTAAGCAAAAATAAAAAGGGACCCACCCCATGGAATCAAGGATATATCTAATCATGTTTCACATCCAAATTTCCTCTATGTTAAGATGGCATAAGAAACTGTAGTTCTTGCAGCTAAACGGAAAACAGTGAGCACTTCAGGACTAAATATAAATCCATGCTACGGTATAACAACCACTACAAAGTATAACAACCAGTACAAACCTCTAAAAACTGATAAAGTTTGAAATAAGAACATACAAACTACAAAACGTTGCTACGAAATTTATATGGGAATGTTCAGATCAAGATTTTCAAGCATACAACAGACTCACAGATATCTCCGGTAACTGAAATATGCAACCTCTTATAACTTGAAGAAGGCACAAAAATACCCATACCCCATGGGCCTTGTACAAAATCCAGATACTAAACTAAATGGACGAGAATGATAGGAATTTGTAGGATGAGGAGTACCTGAAGTTCTAATTTACAGGAGGACGATTCAGCCGCTCCAGCTGCTCGCAATAGGATTCAGGTTCTAATTTGCAGAGGACAAGAACAATGTTTCAGCAGCTCCAGCTAGGAATTTACAGAAAAAGAATGATAGGAATTTGCAGGACGAGAATGAGGACCAGGTCTCTTGGCATTTTGCAATGGACTGCACTGCCTTGAATGCAGGTAGATGGGCGTTGAATGCAGGTAGATGGGCGTTGAACCTTGAGGATATGGCGGCAGCGAGACTATGTACGATGAGATCTCGAGGATATGGCTGCAGCTGGCTCATGATCAACCTGCAGGTTCGATGACCGGATGCGCGATGAGCCTGCTTGCAACTCAACCTCCAACATTGAGCCCCGAGTGAGTCAGAGACCCATGATGTAAACATCATATCAATGACGGCTGAGTCTCATTCGGCATTAATGTTTCCTACCTATCCAGTCAAAGATATATAAATACAGAGATTAAAGATCAAAGATCACGGTATTAAATTCAATTACGTTATTGAAAAGTGTATAAATCATAAATACAGAGATTAAATATATTCTCTGTATTGCCATAGTCGTTACAGTGGAATTGTAGTTATGTGGTCGATAAACATGTGGTATTAAATTCAATTATCTATGTTATGGAAAAGTGTATAAATCATAAATGTAGAGATCAAATATATTAAATATATTGCCATAGTTACGGAAAAGTGTATAAATCATAAATCATAGTTACAGTCGAATTGTAGTTCTATGGTCGATAAACATATGTGATATTAAATTCAATTCCATATGTTATGGAAAAGTGTATAAATCATAAATATTAAAGATGTTGGATGCAAAATAATTTAATGGAGTCGAGTTTTACGGGAACAGGATAATGTAATGGTTTAAAGTTATATATAATTATGATTATACATGGGCAGTTCAAATGTTATGAATAGAATGTTATTATTCATATAGTGAATATATATAAATGATGTATATATATTTTTATCCAGTGGTTAGGTATTTTAATAAACTTTAAAATAGTGTCAGTTGTGCAAATATTTCAACTCAGTCATCGAGATGTAGTTATATTTTAATATATTGATACTAAAGGATTCCTTACAAACCTTAACGATCGAATTAACCGTTTATGGAAGTTGGGATGAATCCGAATTAACACTTAATCGGAATAAATTTCCTTTTTTTAATTAATATCGCAGACGTAACTACTACCACATTTCCAGTGCTAAAGCAATGATCTTAAATATTTAAAATATACTTTAAGTCTTTCGATTTGGATAAATACAGATGGGAAAATAAAAGGACTTAAAGCAGATTCAGGATTAATAAAACTTTTTATTCTTAAAATATTACATGGATTATTATAAACTCTATATTCATTATTGAATGCAAGCCAAAGAAAAACAATAATAATATAATTTTAGTCTAACAATAATAATGTAATTCTTTAAACTAGATGCAGGACCTTAATTAATGTAATCAAAGGTTTATGGGAACTAATACAACTAAACTATTGGATTTAAAAGAAAGATTCTTTTTTTATAATTTTTTAAAATTAATTCATAGAATATTATTGGGTTATTATTGGGTATGCTTCCCTGCTAAGCTAGATAAGCCACATCACTCTCAATTGTAAATATGCTCTAAACTGATTATAAAATGAAAGGAATTGCTTTAACAAAAAATAAAAAATAAATGATATGCTTTCTAGCTCTTAGTGAATAATGTAAAGAGAAGAAGTTTTGAAAGGCTGTGATTACAAGTAAGATCTAGTTTCTATATACTGAAGTTGCATTTTTATATAAAGATAGAAGGTAGCATAAGACATGTTTTTTTTTTTATATATCAAGTCTTTATTATGTCCCCGCCCAAGGGGATATATATGAATCGGTCAAGGTGATTAGTTGAAGTAATTTGTTGCAACTTTAACAAAATTATATAATTTTGCTATAGTTTGTATTAATTTTTTTTGGGGGAATTATTTGAATATTGATTTATCTTGCTTTTCATTGGTTGATATAGGTGACGTAGGCATGGGACTTTGTGCCCCAAGACCCGGCGGCGAGCTAACGTCAACAGCATTAACTCAGTCAGGCTCTGAATTGATGGATGGTTCGGAGATATATGACATGTTGTCTCCAAATTCAAAGCAGTCCCATTCATGCGAATCAAGAAGTTCGTCAGGCCAGAGGCTATCTGAGGGCAGTTCAGGCAGCATATAATCAAAACCATTGTATTCAAATCCTTCACAGGTTTTAGCTTGAGAATCTAGAAACTCTTTGGTGGAGAGAAATTCAAACCACCAAGTCGAGTTGACGAGATTGATGGTATCATTCCACTCCATTTCATATTGATCTCCAATCGATCTGATTTTAGCCAACTCTTCATCGTCCATGGCTACATGCCAAGATTTATACTCCTGATCTGTTGATAAATCGATGATACTTTGGAGGGGTGGTGAGCAAGAGTTTAATGAACCTGTTGTAATTTGCCACGAGGATGAAGACCTGGTTGATTCGGCCATAAAAAGATCATGATCCGAATAGGATTCGGCCGATGGATGAGGGGAGAATTAGGATGAACTTGGTGAAAAATCCATGGGTGGCAAAGAAAGAAGGCAACTATTAGACCATGAAGATGGACTGGAGAGCAAAATTTTAGTGTTAGGGTACACTTGTTCTTGCTGCATGGATAATCCGAAGCTGCTAGACCTTTGATCTTGTTGTATTTCAGAAAAAATGAAGGAGCTTCCGGCCTGTGGAAGGGATGCTTGAATATGGCTTTCCAAACTACTAGGCTGTTGTATCTCCCTACTGTTTCCTTGTTCAAATTTATGGGTGGAGCTGAGTGGAGTGACATCGTTGCTTCTGAGGGGTTTAGAGCAAACAAGACAATCATTTGTAGGGTAAGTGAAGTTTAGCCATTCCTCTAGGCATACCCAGCACAGAAGATGACCACAAGCAGTGATAGTTTTGGCCTCATTTGCTCTACTAACTCCTGGCTTGATGATGCAGGCATGGCATCTATTGTTTGCTTGGAAGAATTTAACATTATTCCTTCTGGGCTTCATTTTTTCAGCTTCTTTAGAGGGGCAGCTGCTAGCTGCGTTGGGCTTTGTAGTTGGATTTGATCCCATGGAAGCTCTATGAAATTTGAGGGCCATAACTATTTCTCTCCTTGCTTCCGCCATGTCTAGCAGACGTTCCTGGTAAGGTCTGCTAGTGTGAAGCCTCCTCTTTACCTGCTTCTTAGTTCGTGGCTGCTGCTCTTTGTCATTACCAATTCCACCATTCCTGCAAGCTTTCTTTCCTTCGTTTATAGCAGTTTCTTGCCCATCATTTCTATTGGATGCTCTCAAGCCAATCTGACTATTTGAATCTAACTGAAATGGCTCATTTGCGTTCTCCTCATGTAAGGACTCATGAGGCATTCCCTTCTCAAGGTGTAAAACAGAATTAGGGTTTTCACCATTCATCTCCTGATCAAGAATGGTTTGCAGATCAGTCCTTTTGGCAGATGCATGGTTTCTAGTAGAGGTGAGCTGCTTCACCAGGCTACGAATATATGCACCAGATAGATGGGGTTCTTCTTTTATAAGCCTATCTGCCCCTACTTTGCTCCCAACTGCCCTTTGCTTGGAACGACTCCTCATCCTCCTTGTTCAATTGAATTTCGAATGAATGCCGATTCACCAAAACAGCAGTGATAAAAGCGCAGAATGCTCCCTACGTCATGATCTGACATGAGAATCTCCGTAACTGTAGAATTTACCCAATTTGGCAAACCTAAATTTCTAATCAATCAAACTTCATCAGCTGAAACTACCACAATCGGAAATTTGTTGGTACAATGTTTTCTGCTCCGATGACAGAAATTCTCCATGCCTCTCCCTCTCCCTCTCGTATTGCATATCGTTACTATTAAGCCCGGCAGAAAATCTCGGTATGGCTTTAAACTATGTGGAGCTGTAGAAAACCCAATTCAAGCACGTCGTTTAATGGTTGTCGGCATAATGCATGGACTAATAACCTTTATAGTGTTTTATTGGATCTAGGTCAAAGTTGAAGGTTTTTTAACATTTAGATAACAAGTTGGCAGGTCATATGTCTGAGCATTTAAATTGCTCAATCAGTGATGGGCAATCTGTCCAAATATCGGTAAAATTTTCAAGTAACTATTATAAAATGAATGTAAATGTTTATAGCATTTGATAAAATTGTTCAACCCTCATTTTTTTAACAGTGGAAGTACAAATAATAATCAAACAGATGATAGAGATGGAAATTTTCAAATAAAAAACAAGCTGGCAAATCGAAGTCCTCATTATCCTAGACCAAACATAGATATATATTAAAAAAAAAGAAAGTCCTCAAACTATTTGAATCCAAATTTATGCATTTAAATTGTTTGAGGTAAGATTTAAAACCCATTTCAAAGGCTTCAAGTGGTTTTTTTGGAGCCAAATTTATGCATTTAAATTGTTCGAGGTCAGATTTAAAACCCATTTCAAAGGCTTCAAGTGGTTTTTTTGGAGCCAAATTTATGCATTTAAATTGTTCGAGGTCAGATTTAAAACCCATTTCAAAGGCTTCAAGTGGTTTTGTTGGGAAGCAAATAATGAAAAATTGGTGGGGTAGGGGGAGATGGAAATCTGCGATTCTACTGAAGCAGTGCTGCACGGATATTTGGAATAAATGCCAGCATAATTCATATTGATAGTACCTGCCTGCATGTCTGATGGTCCAATCTGCGTTTGCCACGGCTGGTGGCTTTAAAGTGAGAAAAATAAATTGGTTTTTAATTGCAATGATTTCCTGAATCCCCAGGAGAGTCTGATTGTCTGTCACCGGCCAACCTCAGTTCTTCCCTATCTCTCTCACGCAGAGTCTGGCCATTTGTCATCTTTATCTTTCCCATCTTCTGCAGTTGCATCAGACTTTTTCTGAAGGCGGCTTTGTTTATTGGTCATTTACAAGGCGGTTGCTGCTGGCATACTTGTGTGCATATCATGCAGCGATATCAAACGAATGAATAAATTTTGAATTCCACCCCGACCTCACACGAAACCAACGGGAGACTAGATAAATCGGTAGCACTGATTTTGTTTACACTGATTCGACTCATAAATCATTATAGAGAGCTACCCAGATCTTTAAAAATAACTATAATTCTAAGTCAACTTGTGATATAACTCTGCTACCTCATTTTCGAGAACCATACATAAATTAGCATAATTTGTGTTTTGACTGTATCCTTCATGCTTTGAAACAGTTTAAACATTGTAAGACTTGTGATATAACTCTGTTACCTCGTTTTCTAGAATAGAATTAAAAAAATTTAACCTTGCAATTAGAATAGAATTAAAAAAATTAAACCTTGCAAACCCTAGCCTCCGCAGTCGACCCTAGACTTTTTACCCGGTTCCAGTATTTATCAAGGACTCTCACTCTCTCCACATTCGACACTGTCTGATATGGATCCGAAACGTCGACTTGGTCCTTTCGATACTGTGGTTTCTCCGACAACAACATCAATAACTAACCACCATAGAAATTTAGCAACAGAAAATAAATACTATTAATTATAATCAAATCCAATTATAAATACATTATTAATTAATTAATTAATGTGTCACAATAATATTATATATCATAACACTTAGGGTTATATCATAATGCAAAGGAGACATAATCATTACATTACTTTATAGATTGTCATAAGTTAGCCCCAAGGGTTAGCTCAATTGGTAAGACATGCTCACACTCTCTCGGTTCGCGGAGAGGTCACGGGTTCGAGCCTTGAGTCCTTTTAGGGTTAGGCCTTCTGCCAGGATGGGCGGTAGTTTACCACCTCTACCATCCACTAATGTGGGGAAGTATTGCTCGTTACCGTGCATATTTCCATATGAAAAAAAAAATTGCTATGATTTGACAATGACTATGATTGTATATAGAGATTTTTTTTCAATTGAACGATGATGATGCCCAAAAAACATTTGAGATATATGATAACAAAAAAATGTATTTATGTTTTAAAATAAAAAGATAAATTTTAAATAAAAATTATTATTTAATAATTACTTAATATTATCAAAATATAAATTATAAAACAAATTCTTTTGGAATAGATTATAATTATTTAATAGTTATTTAATGATAAGCAATATATTTAGTTATAAAAATCTAAAATCTAAACCATTTTTCTATTATTAAGTATTATTAATACATATGATATTAATTGAACTTATAAAAGAAATCATAATTAATTATAAATAATATAATTCAATTATATTATTGGCGGCAGGCTCTCATCTGCAAAGTATAAATTCTGCAGTTTTCTATCATGAAATTTCAATATTTCGAAGGGTAGCGGTGTGCCATTAACGTTATGGGGTTAATAGCATCGAAAAAATACAAAGACGTGATCTATACGGCGTCTGCCGAAAGATATGGTAGCTTCACGTGGAGACAATGACAACATTGCTGGGCGGAATCATGTACACTGACGACGCGTCACCCTCACATTGAACCCAACGGCAATATTTTATAAGACGGAGTTAATTTGTAGGAACGTACACATAGTTGTCAGTGCAAATTGTGGTGACTGCAATGCATTCAGTGCATGTGCAGGTTTTTGTATATACATAGATGCACGCTGAAGCAATCAAGACAATCCGTGAGAGTTAGGGAGTGATCTAGTGAGAGCGTGCAATGGGTGACCTAAACCTACTTTTCATGGTTTCTTTTCATGTTTTGCTCATGTCAACAGCAGGATAGAAATTGCAGGGTGTAACAGCAGCAGAAGCAGCAAAGATAAATGTTACTGAAGCGTTTCTGGATGCCCACAACAAAGAGAGAGCAACCCTAGTAGGAGTCCCGCTCCTTTGGTGGAATAACGACATCGCTGCTTATGCGAGTCATTTTGCGAGGTCTCGGAGGGATCACGATCAGTGCCAGATGAAGCTGTCCGGGACAAGGAAGTATGGGGAGAAGGCAGGCCTATGACTCCCACTGAAGCTGTTCAGTCATGGATCGATGAGAAAAATGTCTATGATTACAACACAAATTCCTGCTTGCAAGAAGATCAGCACTGCGGAGTTTATACGCAACTGGTGTGGAAGAACTCCACTGATCTTGGCTATGCTTTAGTTAGCTTTGATAAGGGGGATATTACATTCGGCATCTGCTATTACTCGCCCCCTGGAAATATTGTAGGTGAAAGGCCTTACTAGAATTGGAGTCTCCAGGTTTTTTATCTGTTTGTAATGGCGATGGGAGATGTGCAGACTTAGGTTTGTTGAAACCTCCATTACTAAGTTATTATTATTAAAATTAATGTTCTAAACAACCTTTTTCGAATCACAGTCTTTTATTTTTCACTTATTTTGGTGTTCAGGTTTGATTGTTATTTTTCTGTGTGTTTTCATTTTACATTTCTTCATTGTTTTTTATTTTTTCTTCTTAATCCGTAGGAAATTAGGAAATGCTAAAACAACCAAGCTGAAGCAGATTTCCCAAGTGCACTCGGCGCAGGATGTATTGCTAAATTTCAACTTGGTTTCTGCTGATAATTATATATATATATATACATATATTTCGCACGTGTGTATGTTTTAATTTTAACCTAGTTGCTCATATATATATTCAATTTAGAGACAATGCAGGTGAATGAAGTTGGAGGAGTTGTTACAGATCTTTGTGTCTTTGTGCGAGAGTGCGAGGGCAAACGGTGAATCATCTTTTTTACAAAATTCTGGTAATCATTCTGCTCACAAATCCAATTATCTTTACCTGTTTACCTATTTAGGTTTTACGATTTGGGTTATCTCTTTAATATATTGTTTTAAATATATTACAGTGTATGTTAAGTATTACTTATAGAAATTTTGTTGTTTTTAAAAGATATCTTATAAGTATTTTGGTTTTGATTTGTAGAGATATCCTTAAAAAATTAAGGAAGTTCTATATGAATCGCTCACTTATATTAATTTGAACAATTTAAAGGTGGTTTTCTTAACTTTTACAACCTCATATTCTTAAAGTTATAAACAACTTTTCCTTTTCATGTTGTTCTGTCTAAAGATCTAAGATCCTTAACAACTCTGCTATCTCTGACTTGCTTGGAATTACAGGCACCATCTGCCATCTCTGCCACCTACGCTCTGAATTACACACGCTATCTGCCATGGGATTCCATCTACCATCTCCATGGTCTCTAACTGACATCTGCAATGTCACACCTATACCGCCATGCACTCAGTCGCACAACCCTACACTTGCCACCTTCACGATAATGCAAATTAGCTAGAGGCCTATATAAAGAACAATTTTGTGGTCTAACAATGCATAATTTTGTGGTCTAACAGGTTGTCTCCATTAATTTATGGTTTTATTGGTTTTATTTTAAAGGTTGCTTAAAGGATGTTGTTGTATTTTGCCGCAAATACCTTCTTGTGAAGAGAGAAGCGTTTTGCAGTTCTCGCCTTGACTTCATTATCAATGAGGCTAGGTAAAAAAAATAATGCTTCATTTTCTCAAAAGTATACTTTATATTTATTAAGTTCATGCTAAAGTTTAAAGCATTAATCGAAATTCTTGGACCCAGGGCTAAGTTGGAGAACAGAGATGAATGATTTGACTTCATAATAGCTCGCATATCCTAGAGGTCCTTATTATCAATTGTACACAAAATATTTCTATGAGTTTGTTCTAAAGCCACATCAATTAACAACACAAAGAAATATTTGATCATAATAATAAGGCACATCAATTAACAACATAAAGAATAAGTTGATCATAATAATAAGGCATGCTTCTAGCAGTACTATAGTTTTAGGATTCTCACCGATAATTACAGCTAACTTCATTTCGAGTCTTGAGTTTCATAGAGTTCTATTCATTGACTTGAAATCAGAGAACAATAACCAAGACGAAGACGATCGGTGAGTGTCTGCTCATTGTTTCTTGCATGTAGTGGAGTTCTCCATATTGCATGCAGTGGAGTCTGCTAAAATAGTTTATTTTCTGAGTCTGCTAAGAAGAACCCAGGTGAGTTTCCTAAAATAGTTTATTCTTTGAGTATGCTAAGAAGAACCGAGGCGAGTCTGCTATAATAGTTTATTTTCTGAGCTTGTTAAAATAGTTTATTTTCTTTTAGCTGAAGTTTTTATGCTATAGTTTTAGATTTTTATTGCAAAGACATTTTTGTAATAGTTAACTCTAATCTTTAAATTTATTTGTCTTATAGCAATAACTATTAACAATAGCGGGGACATTGCCACCTCGTGGCTCTTGTTAATTTTTTTGAATGAGTGTCAATAAAATCATCCGTTAGATATAAAATTTTATTTAATACGTTATAACTATTTCTGTTAGTA
Source organism: Pseudotsuga menziesii (assembly GCA_001517045.1). Classification (NCBI taxonomy): domain Eukaryota; kingdom Viridiplantae; phylum Streptophyta; class Pinopsida; order Pinales; family Pinaceae; genus Pseudotsuga; species Pseudotsuga menziesii. Next base: position 358,287 of record LPNX011138658.1, read on the forward strand.
TTCTTTAAAAAAATTTAAATTAAGGTTACAATTAGTTACAATATTGTAATTAATTTTAATTATATTTTTTTGAAAAAAATTGTGATGCTTTTATAATTATTTTAGATTACTTGCATTTTAATGTTTTAACTTATTATATATATATATATATATATATATATATATATATATACTTTAAAAAAAATATGATATAGATATTTTATAATAGGAAAATATCCACCCCCTAAATAAAGAGTGATCAAGAACTGTTCCACTCGAACTCTCATTACATCAAAAAAGATACAAGGGATGACTCCCTTGGTAAAAAAAATTCTTAATTTCCATACATTCCAATAACCACTCAATACATCCTTCTTCCTATTTCGGTTACAGTTTACATCTTTCACAAAAAGAATCCCAAGAAAATTCTTTTATGGGAAATATCCTAATCATCTTTTGTTTCCTCTATATCCAGGTGTCCTCGAGCTAAGAGCAGAGCAAGTTTGGACAGGCTGTCTGCCTCCATGTTTAATACTCTGTAAATATGTGTTATGCTAAGGCCTGAGAAAAGGTCCAAAAGCCTTGTGATTTCTCTCAAATGTTGTTGAAGATGAGGAGCATTTTTTTGGATCTTCTTATTGACTCAATCAACCACCATCTTCGATTCCCCAAATACTTGTAACTAAGAGATGTTACTTCCAATTGTTTACTTGTTGACCATAAAAAAGAGAAGAATTTTTTCCTTACTTTCGGTAGTATGACTTTTGAGATATATGCACTGTGTAGCCCAATATATAGGTATACTTTGTAAGACTGCATTGAGTAAAACCAATCTTCCTTCCCTTGATAAGAACTTGTTGGTCCAACACCCAATTCTGCCTTCAATCTTTTTGTATAACCACATCCATACCTTAAACGAATAAGCGTTTGGTTTGAGAAAAAACCCTAAATATTTGGAACCATCAGATAGAGGCTTTATCGAATAGGGGAAATATGAGTTTATCCTATTCCTTACTATATCAGGGAGACCATTCTTTGAGAGGATGTAATTCTCTACATTGATATGCATTCTTATAGCCTTCTTATACAAGTCCAAGAATTGTTCATCTTCTATGGGGTTCTCCCATGTTCCTTCGCCCATCATTAACACATCATCCATAAACAAAATGTCAGAGAGTTCTTCGTATCTAGTCACCTTGAATCCTTTATAAGAACCTTCCCTCTTAGCATGGTGAATAAGTCTGCTTAGAGCATCGGATATTAGAAGGAATAAAAAAGGTGAGAGCAGGAACCCTTGTCTTAGGCCTCTTGTGGACCTAAAAAAATTCGATGGGGAGCCATTTATAAGAACAACAAAGGAGGTCGACTGAACATGCCTCATTATCCAATTAATTGTTTCCCATCCCGATTTGAATCATCAGTAACCAAAGGAAATTCCATCTAACCTTGTCATAAGCCTTTGAAAGGTCTAACTTTAAATCAAAGTCTTTACTCTTACTTCTAATGATGGCGTGGATAGGCTCCCGTGTTAAAGCCACCGTATCATGGATTTGGCAGTTAAAGAGAAACCCAAACTTGATTATGATTATGACCATGTGTTTTTATACCATGGTGTGACCATTGCCACCAGTGGAGGTCAATGAATGTAAGAACAACTTTACCTATGACCCAATCTATATTAACAACCCTTGAATCTCCAAATACCTGTAAGTATAGAAGATTCTTAAGTTGGACAAATGGAGAAGGCACCATAATCCCAAGGAGAGAGAAAGACCACATAATGCATAAGAAAAAAAGTTAACACACCAACCTCTCTTAATAAAGTTGCATGTTAACACAAGAAATCTAGAATATTATAGAATATAATGCAACCATCCATTTTGGAACAAAACGATGGGGGAACAATACTTGAGAAAGTTGGGTGAAGGCTCAAGCTTCCTCTTCACCACCTCTGAGACAAATAGATGAGGGAAAGGGTTAGGTTCTTACAAAAGAAGAAAACTTGCAACCAAATTGCAAAAAATCATAGATAGCAGTCCACCTCAAAATTCTAAGATATATGAAAGACCTAATTATGTCAAAAATAATATTTAATATTCATTTATTTTATATTAGTGAAAAAATATATATTATGAAATAAACAAAATTTCATTTTGAAAATTATATTCTTTTTTTTCAGTCGAGACATGTACATACTTCTCAAAACACCCTAATTTCATTGACATTCTTAATAATATGACAATGACCCTCAAAATGCCATGTGTTGTTGGTGAATACATGTCCCTAATACATGGATACATAGTGGCATGGATATCCATTCAATATCATGCATAGTGATCAATCGTGCTTCTAGGTATTGTTCATGGCTCTAGATGCCTCAATAATTTCATTAAGGCCAAAAACATGGTCTTCTTGCATGGAAGATAATTCCCAAGGAATTGAGACATGATGCAGGAGCATTAGCTTTCAGGATTAGGTGTAAATGTATGGTAAGACCTAAGGGTCTATACATTAGCTCAAGGAGGGGCCATTGTAACCTTTCATGTACAAAGTATTTATTTCTTAGTAAAGTTAGATAGGGGATATGCTTAGTTGTTAGGTGTTAATGAGTGTTGAGTCATGTAACAAATCCCTTAAGAAATTGGATGACTCGAGAGGTTGATGCCATGTTTCTAGTTGGTAGTTGTGTGAGTCATGAGTTAGAGTTAAGTGTAGTTTTCTAAAAATAGAGACTACCTTAGCAAGCATAATTTCATTAACTGCAATCTTCTGTGCAATTTAGTAACATTCTTAATTTATTCCATTTCTACTCTAAACTCGAACATACTCTCTCCCTCATGAGCTTCAAGATTTTGAACCAGGAAGATTTTTCCGTTATTCTGGTCAACTATGGATGCATGCCAATTATTCCATTGGATGAAACAAGTTAAATTATGTGAACAGAGTGAGCCAATTATTCTATTTAAATGAACTTGAAGCATGATAGGATTTGCAGTATGAAACAAA